>MVAH01000284.1:0-13294 GCA_014825575.1 Phaffia australis
CTTCTTGACCAAACATCGAATGACACAGAGCGCGTCGTGGAGACTTCGCTCGCCCTCCTCCAAAACCAAAGAGTTTGCACCCGTGCAAACCACGCTGACCGTCCTGCCCGCGTTCTTCACACCCGTAACCTTGACCACCCTAGCCCCGCTTCGCTCTTCCTCATCCACCAATTCGGCCTGACCGAGCTTGTCCTCAGTGAACCCATCGATATCTGCGATAGGCTTGCAGCCAGTAGACTTTGCGATAAATTCGATTTCGTCCCGCTCGATGTCCTTGACGACAAGGATCTTGAGCTTCGCCAAGAAGTGAAGCGAAAGCTCATTCACCGCGTCCCGGAGGATCGATTTCTGAATCAATAGCACGTTGCAGCCCGTCTTCTTAATCTTCTTGCACATGTTCAGCAGATACGCTCGTTCCTCCTTCAAAATCTTGTCCATCTGTCGATAGTCATTCACCACAATCTGGTTATCCATCTGGAGAGAAGAGCCAAGTCAAAAAAAAAACAACAACAACAAAAGAAAGAGATGAAAAAGGATTCCTGAATCAGCTACTCTGGGCGCACAAGCTTCCTATCTCGTTGAATTACTCCGTCACGTAGCCACTCACATCAGGCTTAGGCGAGCTCAACTGGAACTGAATCAGTCCAATCTTTGCCTTCTCCATTCGAGTCGGCCCTCCAGCAGATGTCGTCACAGACTGAGTCAACGCCAATCCATCAACAAGCTCGGTGTCGTCAATCGTTCCTCCGACCTTCTTGACCAGTCGAATGTCCCGGAGATCAACATTTGTCGATGTCGGCGTCACCAGTCTTAATACTGACGATACCGCGATCGGAGCAAGCACGGAAGAGTACTGAGAGACGATCTAGAAGAAGGGTTTACATTCAAAGAGATCAGATACAACTGAGCCTGAAAGTAGCATCTCATATAAGATAAGATCCCTAGAGACTTACTTTAGAGTTCAATGAGGTTGAAGCAGCTCGAAGAAGACTTTCCCGATCGTTCAAATCTACAGGGGTAGCCATGTCGGTCAAGAACTCAACAGACTTTGAGGCAGCTCGCTGGAAAGACTCGGCGATAAGAGTAGGGTGGATACCTAATGTCCGATTTCATATGCCAGCAACGAGCTGTTGTCAGATCACTCCCACCACCTCGAATATGTTACTGAAACAAAGAGATAGCTAGCTGGACATACCCTTAGTCAACATCTTTTCAGCAGCTCCTAACAAACTTCCAGCCAAAACGACCACAGACGTAGTTCCGTCACCAGCTTCAATATCCTGTGCGGCAGAAAGCTCAACAAGCTAGCAAGACACCAAATTCCCAAGTCAAGTACGATTATTTTTATGTCCGTCTCGAGAAGCCAAGACAGGAAAAGAAAGACGAAGAGAACGACAGGAACAAACCATTCGAGCGGCAGGATGCAAGACGGCCATGTGCTTGAGGATAGTCGCTCCGTCATTAGTGATGACGACTTCACCCTGGGCAGTTTGGATCTGTCACATTGATAGTTATTTTGTGTTTATAACAAGGGAATCGTTCCGTCAACTCAGAACATGTGCACATGAAGCAAAAGCTGTCAGTCGAAATGCACACCGCAAAAGACAACTTACCATCTTGTCCATTCCTTTGGGACCTAACGACGTTCGGACAGCATCACTGACCGACTTGGCAGCGTTCATGTTGGAAAGTCGAACTTCCATCGGCTTCCCCTGTTTACAAAGATAAGACACAACCCAGAACAAACCATGAGAATCGGAAAGATGATGAGAGGAAAAACTCGATATTTGTGAGCTTTCTCCTGTTCTTTTCTTGCTTTTTTCTCTGTCCTCTCTCCCTCTCAACAAGACGGTTCGTGGTAGAAACTACGAACCTTGTCGCTAAACTGAGCATTCCCAATATTGGAGGCGGCAGGTCCGGCTGACATACTGGTGAATTAAAAACGGAAAGAAGAGGAGAGAGGAGAGAATAAGAAGAGATCAACGGATGATAGGTCTAGCTGGAGGAAAGAAATTGGGTCTGGGTGATGGAGGGATTGTAAAGTCAACCGACAGCGAGATTTATTGTTACATTATCTGGTTACGATTGGTGTAACTTTGATACGCGCTAGGGTTAATTCTCAATAGCCTAGCAAGTCGTTCCCAGTCCAGATTTTTGAAGTACTCCTTCCCTTCCCTATATCACTAACCTTTCTTCATTCTCTCACATTCGCATCTGCATCTCTAGATACTGTTCAGGGTTGAGAACGTTTGATCAGCTGTTGCACAGGGCAATTCACTTGAAGGAAAGTTTGAATTAACACAAATCAACAGACCATGGAGGTAGGTTCGTCGCGTCTCTTTCAGCAGATCCAGCCCAAATCAATACACATGTCTGACCTGATAGCTAAGTCTATTCCTGGTCACGCTCGTCCCAATCAAGGTCATCAAGCCCCGAACCGCCTTTGTATCTGCCCGTGAGGCACTAGAACATCTGAGATCGCTGAAGCCCGAACTGGACCTGATCGCTGAAGCTAATGGAAAGCGGTATGAGCGTACGAGCCGTGCTAGAGAGGACCCTACAGTGCCTTTAGAAGAGCCATCAGAACTAGAAAAGAAGTGGATTGGACGAGATCAGCAGCTTGGATTATATCAAGTGGTAATATCGGTTCGTTCCTCTTCAATGGATATTCTGATGTATCACATGCGACGAATGACTAACATAGAGTGATCTCTCATTGGCGGACTTTAGTCGATAGAACACTTCACATCAGCAGAACAATCGATACCCAAGCAGAGTCTCGCAGGCAACCAACAGCTTTCCTATGCTCTTCAAGCCATAGGAAAGTTTACTCAGGTGGAAATTCTACAGATCACAGACTTGAGTCCCCGCACACCAGTCGAGCTTTACACAGTAAGCTTTACCTGCCTTCTGCACTCATTCTGTCTCTGTGATGATAGTTTCTTAAACTGACTGTCTTGACTATTGTTTCAACAGGTAGTAGAAGAGCTCTTTGATCGTTTAAGTGAAGAAGAAATCTCTCACATTCTCGATCTCGTCAAAGCCTCCCTCTCTGCAGCTCAAACATTATCCAATCCTGATGCGCCCGTGCCTAGGCCAGCTGGTCTTAACGGAAAGCCAGTGGTGGATGATGCTGAAGAAGACGCGTACAATGATCTAGAAGCCATGGAGTACGGGGATGCTGATGATCAGGGGGAGGACATGGGTTTCGAGTTGGACGAAGCTGCCGATTAATATGTATCCAATCATCTCGAGTCTCGAAAACTTTCCAGCTCACTCAGTACACGTACATGTATTCTACCTTGTATAACTGCCATCGATAGCCAGAGATGCTGAAATATTGCAACTGCATCCAGACAAACACGAGCAAGAACTGAGAGTTTACGAAGAGAGCAGAAAGAATACGATAAATGTCACGTGACATTCTCTTCCACCTGGAATCAAGCGTCACCGTTTTGGTTCAACGGTTTATCCTTTCGCTCCATCATCTTCATTGATACCTCTATCTATCGTCTTACTTTCCGCCAGGTTCCATCTCCCACTCTCGAATTTCTTTTGTTTACACCGACATAATCCTATGTTCAACCCAAACTACGCGGATGCGGCCCAAGGTGGTGGCTTTGGAGGAGGTAAGCCCTGTAGCTTCCACGTATACATAGCACGATCGGAGACGGACAGTACTGATCGATGGGCGGCATATCGTTCTGACCATTGCGCTCGAAAGGAGGCTTTTTCCAACAGCTAGCAGGTTTAGGTGGTATGGGTGGAATAGGGGCTCCTCCTCCTCCGTGCGTACCTGGTTGCTGTTGATAGCGGACTCACTTCCCACGGACTTGTACTGATTCTATTGTATTATTCATGACATTAACTGATCAATTGGGTGCGTATTGATAGAACGGCTTATGACGATTACTTCAAGGCCTACTCGACAGCGATGATGAGTACCAGATCTGAACGCGCCAACTTGATTCATGGAGGAAAGAGTAAGCCTCCACAAACATGATATCTCCCTAACCTTAATAGCCCTGGTTAATATCCTATTCTTTGTGATGCACGGTCTGAAAGTCATCATGCCGCCCTCGGCTCTGGCCCGATTGAGTAAGTGGGCTATAAAAATGAAGCTCTAATCCAACCAGTCGTGTACTCTATCTGACCATCTATCCCTGCAACCTTAGCCAACTTGGAACTTGAGTCTCCATGGACCTTTCACCTTCAAAACCCGAAGTCCGCTGCTCTAGAAACACATGCAGGAGTCTTGGAGTTTATCGCTGAGGAGGGTGTTGTATATCTTCCACCTTGGGTATGTGTCTAATACCTTTGAAGACTGATTGAAAACTGGTCTGATCAACTCTTTTTACTCTCTGTTTGTTTAATCTTCAAGATGATGCGTACACTAGGGTAAGTCGAGAGAGCTCAAAACATGTTCGCGCGCTACGGAGCTCTGTACTGATATATCGTAACACGATAATCTTCGGTCGTAGGCTTCGAGAAGGAGACCCTATTCGTGTAACCGGTGCTAGACTGCCTAAGGGAAAGCGTGTAAAAATTCAGGCTCAGAACCTGGAATTTTTGGAAGTCAGTGACCCAAAGGCTGTGTAGGTTCTTTTACCTTCAGCGTATGTTTTCCTCTGTAAGATCGCCAGCTGATCTTTTTGAATCGTCATCACACTTAGACTTGAGTCGTGTCTTCGAAATTTCTCATGCCTGACCCAGGGAGATACTTTCTCGATATCATACAACTCTATTGCCTTCGAATTCCTTGTTATCGAGACTCTGCCCGCTGGGCCCGGAATTTCTTGTCAAGATACTGACTTGGAGGTAAATTTTACTATGTTTCCCAATTGTAAAATGGAAGTGTTCGTTCGTAGATCAAGAGGCTGAAACATACTTTGTTTGCTCAAAGGTTGACTTCGATACGCCTAAAGGATATGTTGAGCCTGCAGCTCCGGCACCAAAGCCAGTTGAAACGATGGCCTCCAAGCTTAACATCGATATCAACTCGACCGTTCCATCTCGCACAGGATCAGTATCTGGCGCGGGAGATGCTGAGGCTGAAGCCGCGTTCGAAGCATTCGTTGGAGGTGGACGAACTTTGAACGGCAGAAGGACTAAGGGCAAAGGCCTGACAAGGAAGATTGAGGAGGTTGATGAAGGCTCTAAAATCTATAGAACAGAGTATGTCCTTTTCTGTAATCATATTTCTTCCCAGGTCGTTCCAAAAGGCGCTCAACTCATGTGTTCTTGGATTGTTTCTGAATTGAAAAGCAAATCCCGCTTTATTCCTACCTCATCGCTAGCGTCTGGTTCAGCTGACAAAGTACCTTCAGCATTAAATCTTCCTCCTGGCAAGCTCTTCTTTGGATGGTCTTACAAGGCATACGATCCGGACGCTCCCACCCCTCTTTCTGGATCTACTTCAACAAAGCCTGAACCTGTATGTGCTGTTTTCGAGAACACTGCTCTGATCACTCATCAGCTCTCTCATACGATAACGAACACCAACTCACCTGTATCACATCTTTCTCTTGTATCCTTGACAGGCACCTGCGTTCTCCAATCTTGTATCTGCAGGATCAACTCTGTCTGGCCGAGCCCCCCGGCCGTCGTCTTCGAACTCTGAATCTATCGGTTCGTCTGCCCGTCCTTCGGCTGCTCCATCGCCTGCACCTATACCTGGCCGACCGGTCTCGGCGTCTTCTAAACCGTCGAGTAAGGAGGAGGAAGACTTGTCAGACGACAAGCCGGTAGATCCTTGGGCAAAGTTTTCTGGCTCAGGAGGCAACACATTAAGTGGGAGATAGATTGTGTTTCTTGTACAATACACACTCAATGCTATCTGATTCACGCACGTAGTACATGTTTTTAAACCGAGTTAAACATCACAGGACACTTGTCTTGTCTGTTTGCCATGTATATCGAATACGTATACTGTACATGTATCGATTGTAGTTGTTGCTCGGCCAACAAGGATCTAGTGTTGCTTCATCAAGAAGCTAACGAACGAAAGAAAGATGAGCACGTGGGCCAGGAAATGATGTTATAAGAGGTGAGACAATACGCAGCCGATCAAGATTTCTTCAAAAGTGCCGTCAACATCTTACATAATCCTGTCATGCATCATCCTATCATTCATCGAAACCGTCGTCTTTTCACTTAAGAGCAAGCGTACTTCCATTCTGATTCCTGTTCTTTCCCTTCTCATTCATCGCCAACATTTCACTCCTTTTCAAACCTTTCCTTTCGCAATCAACCCGGTCCATCGTCGTCCGAAGATCTGCACCCGTAGGTGGCTGTTCATCGTTGCCTATCTTTGAATTGGTGTTAATTCAAAGATCTTTTCTTCTTCCTTCTTGCATCCGATTACTCATCCTCTCGTCTAATCTTTTCACCATCTGGGGAAAAAATCCTGAGTTACTCTAGCTTGCTCAAAACTTCTCAACTAGCATTTTCAGAATGGCACCCATCCCCAAAGACAGCGTTAAGACAGACACCTACGATCTGTAAGTCTAAGGAGTTCATTCTCCTTCTTTCCTTACTTTGTCGTCAAAGTGTAGAGGGCTGATTTATGAGCTTCTGTAGTGTGGTCATCGGAGGAGGTCAGCCTCTTTCCTTTAAATCCCGTTGTGTTGCTAGAGCTGAGAGCTTGTTGTTAACGCGCTTAACGATCTGTCTGAACTGATCCTGTTCCGTATGACTGGCCTGTTGATACACTGAAGGATCTGGAGGACTTGCTTCTGCTGTAAGTACAGCCGTGTTGAAGTGCAAAAGACATGTTTCAAGTCCAAATGGCTGAAGAAGACTGGAGAGCGGATTTTTGACTCTGTATCCTTTACAACAGCGACGAGCTTCCTCATATGGTGCCAAGGTCGCCATCATCGAGGCTTCTCACCGACTTGGAGGGTACGTCTGATTCATACAAGAAAGACTTGAGGTAGATTGAGTGTTTCAATCTTGCTCACCATCTGGACATCCCTTCATGGCGTCATTCAGAACCTGCGTCAACGTCGGTTGTGTTCCTAAAAAGGTTTGTGTGATTGTCTAAACGTTCCTTCTGTCTTGTGCTCTCATAGAACAATCTTCTGATTCTGGTCTTCGGCGACCCTAAATTAAACAGATAATGTGGTACACTGCCGATGTCGCCGAGCACCTCAAAAACGCTCACTCGTATGGTTTCCGAGTTCCCGGTCTCACTGATGCGCCCGCCGAGCAGCCCATTCCGTTCGACTGGAACACTCTCAAAACTAAGCGAGATGCGTACATCCACCGACTCAACGGGATCTACGAGAAGAACCTCGAAAAGGACCATGTGGATGAGTACCAGGGCTACGCAAGCTTCAAGAACAAGAACGAGCTTGAGGTCAAGGGACCGGACGGAAACACATTTAGCCTCAAGGGAGATAAGATCATCATTGCAGTTGGAGGACAACCTACTTACCCTGATATCGAGGGAGCTGAGTACGGAATCACTTCCGATGGCTTCTTTGAGCTTGATGAGCAGCCCAAGAGGGTGGCTGTGGTCGGAGCTGGATACATCGCTGTCGAGTTGGCTGGTATCTTCCATACTCTTGGTTCTGAGACCCATATCATGATTCGACACGACAAGATTCTCAGAACCTTTGACCCTATCATTCAGGACACTCTTACTGAGCATATCGGTACGTTCTGCTCAATTCCTTCTGACTTATCGATCTTATAGACACGAGTCAAATGAATGTATTGGGCCATGTTTGATCACTGCATCTGGTATAACAGAGGGTACTGGCATCAACGTTCACAAGCAGACCAACGTGAAGAAGGTGGAGAAGACTTCCTCTGGTGCACTTACCCTCCACCTCGACTCTGGAAAGACTGTCGAGGTCGACTGTCTTCTCTGGGCTATCGGTCGACATTCTATGACCGAGAAGCTCAATCTCGAGGCCGTCGGTGTTGAGAAGGTCAAGAACGGAGACATTCCATTCGACAAATTCCAGGTCTCCAACGTCCCTAACATCTTTGTCATTGGAGATGTCGGAGGAAAGGCACTCTTGACTCCCGTTGCTATCGCTGCTGGTCGAAGACTTTCCAACCGATTGTTCGGAGGAGAGAAGTACAAAGACGAGTTCTTGGACTACACTAACATTCCCTCGTAAGTCAAGTCTGTTTGTTGTCCCTACCCAATCGTATAACCATTGTTGATCAACATGGCTCCTCTTGTTTGTCTGTACACCCTGATCTGAACAAAAGTGTTGTCTTCTCGTGAGTTCTATCTATATTTTTTTCGAGTGTGTGTAGTCAAGATCATTCCTTCTGATTAAGCCGCGGCATTTTTACGTATGTAATCAGGCACCCTACTGCTGGATCCGTTGGATTGACCGAGCCTGAAGCTAAGGAGAAGTACGGAGAGGACAAAATCAAGATCTACAGAACTAAGGTATGAGTTGGGCTCACATATTCTAAATAGAACGAGTGACAAATGCTTATCAGATGATTCATACTCTCATGGTCTCAGTTCACCGGCATGGTGCGTGTATCGAGTCTCTTTTCTTTTTGTGCAACGAGAATGGCAAGTTTACTCTATGATTTGTGAATACCTAGTCCAACGCTATGTTGGACAACCCGGCGCACAAGTCGCCTACGGCCTACAAGCTTGTGTGCCTCCTCCCTGAGGAGAAGATTCTTGGTGTACACATTGTTGGAGAGGGTAGTGACGAGATGATGCAGTTCATCGGAGTTGCCGTCAAAATGGGAGGTACGTCCTCAAGTCTCTTATACTTTTCATATATCTGGGGCTGTGCGCATCTAAGACTGACTTATCTACTCCTTTTCCTTGTTCTATGTTCACAGCCACAAAGAAGGATTTGGATGATACTGTTGCTATTCGTAGGTTTTCTGTACACTATCTTCTCTGTTCTATGTTGATGCTCATTTTAGTTGCTATCCTACTCTATCTGCGTTCCTACAGATCCTACCAGTGCCGAAGAGTGAATACCTTTGTCTCTTTCTGCATCGTTTGCCTTTTCAAAACTCGATCATGAAAACTTGGTTGCTGATAATTCTTATTTGTGTCTTGAACTTGCTCGAACACAGGCTTGTCACTCTTCGATAGATTCAGAATGTCCGCTGGTCGTCGTTGTCTATTATCAAATTATGAATGTTGTTTTTCATTATGTAGTGCTAGTGTATGGAATCAATAAGTTCACTCAGCTAAAGAAGAGGTTAGTAACCAGAGTTCGTGCGTCAGTCCGAAAAAGTCAGCAACCACCACGACCACAATTACACCACGACCGACCACCACGATATCTTTCCAACTGAGCCGGTGTTCTCTTGACCATGGCTGCTTTACTACCTAAGATGGCTTGTTCTGTTACATCAAGTCCTTTCCGTCGATCTCTCTCGTCCACCTTTGTCTTGAGTCAAGCTTCGGCTTCACAAGCTCTTCGAAACCACCGGACCGACCCCTTGCGATCGCCGCTGTACACCAACCGAGGGGTCCAGCAAGAGTTCAAACCTAGGTCATCAGATACGAACTCGAGTTTGAATCCGGACGGTACGGGAGCCCCTTATCATGCCGGTCCATATCCTATAGGAGCTGGTCTGGGAACGTCTGCGTTTAGAAGGCAGGCCCCGAGAAAAGCATGGAAAGAGCTTGGCTGGGGATCTAAATGTATGTCTTGTGATCCTGAAAACTGAACAGCGAGAGAAAGATGAACCATCCATTGTTTGCCCTGTAATCTGTTGGGTGATGAAAGTCGGTGGGCATTGGATTTGACCTAGAACTACTTTTTGTCTACCAAAGTGTACAGGGTTGGAGCCGATAGTTCCAATTTGCTAGTTGTCGCTCTGGGAGGATCACTGTTCTTTATCATCGCCATAAGCGTCTCAACCGAGCTGTTCTCTCCTAACTCGACCACAGTCATCTTTGGTAAAGCAGTTGACAAGTTAAAGGAGCAGGATGAGGTCTGTATACGAATCCTTGTTGTCACATTTCGGTTGATAGCTTTATCAATCCTTAGTGACTGATCATGATCTTCTTCTACTTCCTACAGCTCAAACATTATCTCCTTCCCCCTTACACATACCATCCTCCACACACCACTACGCCATCTTCTCGATCCCAAACGTCTTCATCCCGATATCGGTTGACCTCGTTTCCGTCAAACATCTACCTCGACCCGCGGACAGGTCGAGAAACCCATTCGTTTATCTTCCTTGTCGAAGGTCAAGAACAGGGTAGCTTCCGGTCTCATACCGGTTGGTGGGGTAGTTGGAGAGACTGGACTGTTGAACAGGTAGGAAAAGGATGGAAGGAAAGCAAACGGCTGGCTGGTGATGTTCAAGCAGCCATGAGAGAAAATGGGTGGCTTTCGTCAGAAGAAGAGACTGTGTCGGCCAATGACAAGAGACTCGCTCTACCTCAGATGATGACGGAGAAGAGCTCGACCGGTTGGGCTTTAGGTAGTTTGTTTGGTTTAAAGAAGGGAGAACGAGTGACAGACGTAGTCAAGAAACGAGGTCTCCCTCCGATAGGACAGTTCCAAACTGGAGAATGCCATGTTGTGTGCGAGAAGGTGAGATCATGTCTTGTTCTATTTGCCTCTTGTTTCCTGTGCAGTACTCAACCTTCTCGTTGTCCCTCTGATTCTCAGAATCCTGAGTCTCACCGACTGGAACTCAAGTCTATGAAGGTTTACATTCCATCATCAAGCGCTTCTCGACCGTACACGTTCTCCGTTCCTGTCGAGGATGATAAGCTATCCTGGTTTGAGTCCATCTTCGGATCAAACTCAGCAGACGATCTCGCGCCGTCGAGAAAGGACGTTGTAGGACTGGTGGAGGATGCCAAATTGGAGTTGGAGAAGGAAGGAAGAGGGCATGGTGCAGAGAAGCTCATATAAAAAGGCTTGAGTTCGTGTTCTTTCAGACCGTGCCAATATGTATGCGATATACACATCCTCTATATGCACCAAGTGTAGTTGTCACAAAAGAACACATTTCATTTCACCAAGCCTGTCGACTGGGAAACATAGAGAACGCCCCGTTCTTCAATACCCTGGTGCGCAGAGCGGTCTTGGTCCATCTGATAAGATCGGTCGGTGAGCGGAAGATCGGGCGATGAGTAAACGGCCCACAAGGTACGTATATCAAGTGTAATAAGAAATCGGAAAGACAAAAAAAAAAAAAAAAAACATACCCAGTCTCGTCCTGAGCTCCGCCTAAAACGGTCGGTCCTCTAACCCAAACGACTCCTTCGACATCACCAGTTTCTTCAAATATATCCTCATCAAGCTCTCTAACCAGGACCTCAACGTTGCTAGCTGGCGGCCCTGTGTGCGCGCCGACCAACACCGGATCCTCTTCTGTCTCATCTTCCCATTCAACCGAATCCGTGTTCTTCGTTGTTCTTTGTTGAGATAATTGTGAAGATTTAGGTGTGAATGCGATCTCGCGCGGGTTGAACATGGGTGTTTTAGGAACAGACATCGGAGGCAATTGTTGGAGATCGTGGAAATGAGAGATAAACAAGGGAGAAGTCGACACGAGGGAGGTCGTGATTCGGGTGATGGGCAGGGAGAGATGCACCTGTGCAGAAAGGAGTTGTCTTGGTGAAGGGGTGGCTATTTGTATGATGATTTAAGCATCGAAAACAACGGAAGAGTCATGACCAAATTGTATGGACGACTCTTCGACAAAGACCTTCCTATTGTAGCAGCTAGCCTGTGAAGAAGGACTTACCATCAACAACGACAACAGCTCGTATCTTGTCCTCTACTTTAAATTTGACTCCACCCCTCGTCAACTTGCTAGTATTGCCAGCCCACTTCTGCATCGAAGCAAGTCGCAGAGGCTTCCAGTAGAATTTCTCCAGGTACCCACTTCGGCTGACAAATCCATCCGCGATATTAGCCAACTGGTGCTGCTTGGCTGCATCGCGGAAAACACTAGCCGAGAGATAAGGATGAGATCCGTTTTCGATCTCTGAGACCCATTCGACCAACATCGGAGTTGATCTAAAATGGGTGGGGTATCACGAAAACCAAAGCGTTTGAACGCGAATTTAGTGGGAAAGAAATTGCGCAAACGTGTAAAGAAACGTGCTTACAAAAACACGATAGTAGGAGATGGTTTCTCAGGGTGAAAGATATCCACCAATTGTGCAGTCTCCCGCTTATCCGTAGCTTGCTCTTGTTCATCCTGCCATTCTTGTTCGTTGACTGTTCTGAACCCAGCGCCTGAAAGATGTCGAATGAAGAGATAGCCATGTCTAGTTATCTCCAGAAAAAAACGGAGTTTCGATCTCGCAGCCTAAGCCCAGTGAACGATCTACTCACCACTCCAGATGGATGCTAAGGCCAAGGTCAATCCGACAGGCTGAGTGAGAGGAACACAACTGACGATCAAATCGTTCGTCGCAGGTGAGGGTCTCTTGTGGGCAGGGAATAGAGAGAGAATAGAAGCAATCCCAGAGGTTATGTTTTGATGGGTTATCGTGCTAGTTTGAGGTTTCTGAATAGTACCAATATAAAATGAATGCCCAGAAGGATTATGGTCGTTCATGAAACATAAGTTAAGAGTAACTGATAAGTCAACTTTTTTCCAATCACGAGATCTTGAGCGCAACCAACCTCTTCGTCGTCTTCCCAGAATTGAACCGCAAATGAATCATCCCCTTTGGTGGGGTTCGCGCTATCTGTGTCCTTCATGGCACTTCCGAGCGCTTCGACCTCTTGCCAGGAAATGACATTAAGTGCATATTCTTTTGCCATCTCTACCACCTCTTGGATTTGAGACATCTCGTATTCTGCCTCAGATGTAGTTGCATACACGATAGTCCGGTCTGAATAACCAGCACCGGCGAGCTCTCCAAGAACGTCTTTGAGGATCTTGGCGCTGACAACGATCACCGCTGGTGGCACCGAACGACCGACAACATGGTTGAATAGTGCGGGATTGGAGAGTATCAAAAGAGGATGAGATACATTAGGCTGAATAGATATAGCTGTTGAAAGCAGCAAAGAGTCTGGAGATGGTATCGTTCATAAATCGTGTGATTTGTGGGGTATTTAGTACAGATATATCTCATATGCATATGGTTGAAGGAGCTCACTAAAGCCATCAGGTAGCATATTTAAGATCCCATTGGAGGTCTTGTCCGCTCCAGATGTAGACAGTAGGGAGAGTAGTCCCTTGGACACGTTACTGGCTCGAAGCTTGAATAGATCATTTGAGATCTAGGAATGGTGAGAGGATTTGAAACGCATCACATAAGCTTCATTCAAGCAATGAAAAAAAAAAAAAAAAAAAAAAACAAAGTTCC
>MVAH01000285.1:0-13193 GCA_014825575.1 Phaffia australis
GATCTGAGTACAATCCTGTGCTGTAAGTCTTTTCTATTTCTCGTTCTCATCTTTTTCTCTTTTAGAAAAAAATATATAGATGGCGTTGAAATGAATGTAAATCGATCTGAACATCTTATCCAACTCTACATGACCTTCCTCGTTTTCCTTTTTCTCTTCATTGATCATCTACTTAACCTATATAGACAAATGTGGTCAACACGGTCACTTTGCAAATCAATGCGTAAGTCCTTCCCCCTATCTCTTAGAGTCTCCTTTCTTCTACACTCCAATCCCAGGTGAGCAAGACATAGAATGAATAGCACTCTAACTTTGTTCGCTTTATCTGGTTTGTCTCGATCGCTCGATACAGCCAAATCGAAACGTACCAGGAAATAGGGGAGGCCAAGACCGAACGTACTAAAACTGTCTTCCTCTTTTTCTCACTTCCGCCTTCCTCTAATATCTCTCCGGACTTTTGTCCGTTGTCTCAAAAAAAAATCAAGAATGAGAAAAACTTGACTCATAGACGAAAAGAGGAAACGCGCTATCTGTTGAAGATACTGGGTTTCACGTATATATGTAATGCGATTTGTATCTGTTCATGTAAGTAAACCCATGCTCCATAAGGATCAAGAGATATAAAAACGGAACTTAATGATGAAATCGAGGCTCTCTTGCTGGAAAGAATCAAGGTGAAGAAGTGGCGCATGATCATCGGGGAAACAAGAAAGAGGGAGAGACAACAGATGAAGAGATGGGTACAAGTGAGAAAAGTGATATCCATGGTACGAAGGAAATAACAAAGAGAAGACACGAAGCAAAGAGAGGGAGATACAGTCGAACTCGGACGATATGTAGAGACAAATACAGTGGAAAGAAAGAATGAAAGATTGTTGAGATTTGGCTAGGTGACTATGTAGGAACAAAATAATGAAATCTTAGATATAGGTTGGAATGAAGGGTGGAAATCTTCATGAGATTCGTTGATTTGATAGAGAGATCCCGATTAGAAAGAGAGGCAAAAAAGCGGAGAGAAGGTAGATGATGAATCACCTCAGCTTTGGGATCACGTTGGAAGGCATCAGGCCACTTTTGAAGATCACGAGAACTTGAGATGTCAGATTCAAAAACAATTTGTTGTAGAGCCAAGCACCAAAGCTGATAGGAAGACTCACAGTTGTCTTAATAGATTATTTCCGCTCTGGGAACCTCTAATCGAAACGATATGATTGCGACATGCGTCCTTGATTTTGTTTTTCTCTGTATCCGTAAGCTATGAGTTGGGTGAGAGATAATGTTATGTAAGAGGACAACAGACTTCTAATGTACGCAGGTAAAAAAAGACGAGCTAGACGAACCATAGTCCAAAGGAAGGAGATGTGTCCTCTAGGCAACGGTTGAACCAAATCAAGTCAACAAATACCTTTGATGCAAAACTATAAACACAAACTGGGACACTCACGGGCCAACCACGGTTCCAGCAATCTCCACGATTTGCGGTGCATGTCTACGCCATGGAAATGACCACAGGTTAGTATCTTTAAACTAGAAGACAGAAATGAAAATCGATTGTACTCACCCTCCTTTCTTTACTGTGCAAAGATTGTCAACATACGCCTCAATTCCAGGTCGTCCTAGTTCAAGTAATGCTGTGCGAAGGAACGAAATTCCATGATGTCCAACGGCAACAGGTGAAGGAGACTCCAACAGTGCCATGAGGATTATTGATCGAAGATTAGTAGATGGGTTTGCCAAAAGCTTAGATATCAGGAAGCTAGACAGCCAGACAAAGTATGAAATTCTTGATCAGTATAAGGCGCTGTGAAAACCAAAATGTATTGATGAGACCGTACTGGCCCCATCCTCCGTTGGCAATTCGTGAGATGTTCTCCATGATTTCGACAAAGACAGGTTCCTTTATAGACTCAGGATGGCGGTCAGGAGATATATTCTAAACTTTTATCTCAAAAAGATTATTTAAGACACACCATGTAGGTCGGCGCTGGCCAAGTCTCAAAGACTTGTTGAACAGATATAGTTCCATTCTCAGTACTTGTCGCACATTCTGTCCAACTCCCTCTCATCTCCTTGATAATACTGGATCATCCGCAAAGAATCGTTACTAAAAGGTGTCTAAATCAGAATGTTCAGCAAATTTTCGGAAATAAACTTACATATCAAAAACGGCCATCTCATTAGCTTTTGAGCTTCCTTTGAAAATCTGTAGATGGCATCGAGAGGCAGATCAGACACAAGTATAGGCAAACAAAAAATACAGAGATTGGAACTGACTGCCTTCCATAGTCTTCGTGCGCCAGTTTGGAAAGTTTCTGCTACCCCAATTTTGACTAGGTCAGGGATTAGAACAGCCTGATAGAGAGGATCACGATTATTCTCTGATGGAAGAAGACTATCTCTTAACGACATAGGATTAATGTACGAACTCGAATTTCTGAATATTCTGCGATTTTGCAGACGACATGAGTTCCATACTTGTCATTTGATAACTTGAGTAAGTTATCTCTATAATCCAGTGAGTATGTTGAGTGTTTAGCAACCGAAGCTTATCAGATCAAAGACAATTGTCAACGCTTTAGACTGCAAGGTGTCACTGACCGAACAGCTTCGTAAACGTCCATTCTTGTCGGCGCTCCACCACATTCAATAAGCTGCTGAACTAGATAGTTGCCGTTTCTGATTCAGAAGATATTTAGTTCGATGTCAGTTGCTTGGTACACGCGCGCGCGTAGAGATGGACAGACGACTCACGCTGTTTGAGCCAAACCCATCAGCTCACTCAAGATAGCTTTATGGACGACATTTTCCATGGGTTGACCCCGGAGCTGATGAACTCGGGACTGGATGAAAGAATTTTCAGAGAGTTTCGTAAGTGGCAAAGAACCGTCAAATATCATGACCAAACGTGGACTCACAATCAAGAAGTTGACTGCAAACTTTAAAGCATGACCTTCCTGCGCAGAACGCTGGGTTCGGTTGGCCAGAGTCCAAGTGAGAGCTCGGTATTCGGATGGAAGAACCTGATAGTTGGTCGACCCATAAATCTGCTCAGTTTGCTGGATCGATTTTCCAAAGATGAACAGATAGATAAACTTACTAGAGAATATGAACAAGACTGAGAAAGGATTCTTGCCACCACCTCTGCGTCTGGCTCATACGGGCGTGTTGAGAACTGAATCATAAAAGAAGAAGTCCGTTTTATAAGCATCTACAATATAAAAGCCAAAGGAAGAAATCGCAAGATCTCACATCGTTTTCTCCGATGACTCCTATAGCGCACTGAACCGCGGTATCAATTGGAGTACCTGGTTCGGTTCGGCAGTCCCTTCTTGACTCGTATCCAAAACTTTGCGCCGAATGGACAGAATACGGAGGCTGAGATGAAGCGAGCGATGAACATCAGTTGAGAGACGGAACCATGGCCAAAATGTAGAACTGCGGACATACGGAGAGACTACGGCTGACATCGTCTCTGATGTTGTTGTCGTATCGCTCTTTGAGAACGACGTTCTCGTCACGAAGCTGAAGCATCATTGCCGTCTGGTTGTTCAGCTTGGCTTCCATCTGTATGGGCAAATAGATGTCAGAAAAGTAGCACCGATTCATAAGCTTCAGAACATGGGCCAGTATGTACCTGTTGAATCTTTCGAGACATGAGCTCCAGAGCCATGTCTTTACTTGGTGCCATTAAATCTTTCTCTGGACGGGACAAAAGCCCGCTCTAGAATTGGAGATCGATGAGGAACAGGGCTTCGGGTCAGTCCAAGATGCAGGGCAGCAGACAGGTCTCTAACAGAGAGGAACCAACATACGTTGTACGAGAAAGCATGGGGTAGGGATGGTCTTCGATCGAGATGAAACACATCGTGATGGCTGATGATATCGTCGGCAGGGTCATAGATCGAATCGTGCATGGCAAACATGGCTGTTGAAGGAAGAAAGAGATTGATACGAAGAGACAAAAGAGTGCAAGTAGGCCTGGGTGATGATGGCCGGGTAAAATGTGAATCAAAGGGAAAGGAGGGATCGCAAAAAGTCGATGAACAGAAAGTTTGTTGTAGAGAAGGGTACGACTTTCGATGAGTCTGGCGAGCAAGCTGACTATAAAAGGCAGACAAGATAGGATTATAGCCTGAACCCTGGAAATGGAGTGTCAATCAGATAAAGAGAGTGAGAGAGTGAGGTGTCGAGAGCGTTCTAAAAGGTGGGAGAGGATGGGTGGGGATACGAAGAGGAAGAAACATTGAAGACTCCCAAAGGCTACTTATACCGAATGAGAGGAAAGTAAGGAGAAAAAGCAAACAAGCTATGAAGAACGGTGAGGAACCAAACTGAAGGATGGTGCCTGTTGAAGCAAACAAGTACACACGCGCGCCAGACTTTCAATATCCAGTGTATGATGTCCCTGGGAGTGTGGGTGACGGAGGGATATGTTCGGATGCCTAGCTGAACGTTCCTGTCCTGAGTAAGGTAAGGTCAACCGTTGAAGGTGGATATTTGAAACAAGAAACCCCGACAGGGAGAAATCAGACGATCTTGGAATCAGGAAACCATCGGATAGAATCTTGGGCAGATGGAAGTCCATCTAAATACAACGTCGACAGAATATACAACTCGAACAAGCAGAAATCTCAACCTCAGTTCTTCTTGTCCCAACCGGGACCGGCCTTCTCATATGCCTCAATCTCCTCATCGAGCCAATCAGGAAAGTCACTCTGCACAACTTCAAGCTGTTCTTTCTGTCGGAAATCCTTGCCGGAAGTGGTGACGATGACAATCCCTTTGGTCTTAACCCAATCCAGTGTAGCCTGGCTGACAGTGATGTTGACGCCTCCTTTGACAGTTGAGATTCTATGGGCGACTTGCTCGGCGATCACATCGGCGGGTCCACCTGGACAGGAAAAACGTCATACGCCAAGCGATTCAGTATGTTGAGAGAAGGGGCCATATGTAGGAGTGAACCATATACCTGGGAACTTGGTGATTGGACTCAAGGAGGAGTACGCCTCGATTCTGATATCATTCAGGGCGGCCAGCGCCAGCAAAGGAGCATTTTCCAGCGCGTTGTAGGCATGGTATCGAATCTAAGTTGATAGGTTTCAATAAACAACAACGTGATCAGACAGTGCCGGTGACACAAAAGATCAGAAAAAGATTAAGAGCGAACTTGGTTGACGGCTGGCTTGATCTTCGCGATCAAAAGGAGCTCGGTGAGTTCCTTTACTCCGAAGTTGGAAACCCCGATCTAAGACGGAATGAAGAAAGACGAAGTCAGCAAGTTAAGAGGAAACACTATAATATAGATCAAGTGCTCTATCTAGAGAACGAACAGACTTGACGAGCCCTTCCTCTTTGAGGAGCTCAAATTCTCTCCAAACTTTAGCGATGCCTCCGGCCGACTCGGCAGCAGATGGGAAATGGATGAGGTAAAGGTCTGAATAAAATTGATCAAAGTATGTCAGCGCTGAACCAAAGGATGTGACGAATGTACAAGAGATGCTTGCTAACCGAGATAATCTACACCCAACTGTAGGTCCAATCGGATAAGTAACATGCAAGATGAAGAAACTTTGACGGTCAGCGTTCAGTTTATTACAGATGACGACATCGATTACCAACCTTTATCAAACTCTTCTTGAATTCAGTTCGAACGTTGTCTCCGTTGATGTTGGCAAACTTTGAGGTGAGATACAGTTCTTTTCGGTGAAGTCCAGATCGACGGATCTGTAGAGTTCAAACGGTGTTAAGTATTGATCCAGATCTGAGGCCAGTTATCAACTCACTGCATCCCCAACGGATTCCTCGTTCTTATAGATCGCGGCGTTGTCGAGATGTCGGTATTTGTTCTTGAGCTTTTGTTTCCAATGCCGGACATTCAAACGGCATGTCAGTAAAGCAGTTTCTGATCGATCCAGCAAGATGATGACAGATATGTGAAAATCCAACAGTAGATGTACTCACGGCGAGAAGAACATCTTCGGTTGCGTTCTTTTGATACAGAGCGCTACCAACTCCGAAAGCAGGACTGATGAAGTTTTCTTATTCGGTCAGTCAGATCTACGTAGTACGATCGATCCAATAGACACTTGATGAAATGTAACAAGTAATATTCGAACCTTGGGATGAGGAATCCATCGTTAAGTGGATAGAGGATGTGGTTTGGAATTGCATCATGGTTTGAGATAACAGGAGTTACCGAACTAGGGTCTGGATGGAACAGGCCAGACATCTTGGAAGCCAATAGGGGTAAAACTGAGCCGAACGGGATGATCATGGTCTTATTCAGTTAACAAACGGACACAACTAACTCGACGATCAAAGTAGAAGCTGGGTGATGGGTGGGGGTGAAGATCGAGAGGATATGGTAATGATGAAGGAAGTAGATGTATGCTGAAGTTTGGGTTTGTCACGTGCACCGAATGAATTTACCGCTTAAACATTTGCCCTCCACTCCCTTGCTTCTCCAACTCGACACTACTATACCTTAGCTTGACCTTCTTCTCGTAAGATATAGACATACAAAGGCATAGCCATGCAGCCGTCATCAGACACAGATTCCTCGTCCGTTTGCTCGGATAATAGCTCAGTCCCGACCTCAGTTGAATCGGCCTGGGTCATGCCTCCTATGTCGGACGACATCAGTTTGTATATGTTCATTCTCACGCATAGTATGGTATCGTTTTAGCTTTACTCATAAGGGTTTCTTTGTAGCTCCCTTCAACTCGCCTCGTATAATGGCAAATCTCTCTTTGAATGGAGATGATAAAGAGGTTGATGATTTCAAACTCGTTACCGATGAGGATCGGGCTGAAGCGCTTAGGATTAAGGGAGAGGCCAATAAGGCGTTTGCTGGTATGTTTTGGCATCCTACTATGGTTTTGTACACGACAAGATTTACAGGATCTAAACTCCAACACTTCTATCTATTAATCTCTCCTAGCCAAGGACTTCAAGAAAGCTATTCAGCTCTATGGAGATGCCATCACCTTCAATCCTAAAGATCCGATCTTTGTAAGTCTTACCTCGCATTCAATATAACCATTCATTTGGGCTAACCCCGATGACAACCCAACAATCAATCGATCTACGCAATCAATCATAGTGGTCCAATCGAGCTTTCGCAAAGATGAAACTTGAAGAATTTGGAGGTGCTGTTTCGGATGCTAGTGGGTTTCCTTCCATCGTCTTATTTATTCCGTAGTCCCCATTGATATCAAACTCTGAGAAGTTTATGTGGAGCGATGCTTACCTCCACATCTCTGCGCAACTCCTTTCTTCCCACCCTACGCTTCGTTCATCCAGCCAAAGCTATTGAGATTGATCCAAAAGCCGTCAAGGCATACTATCGACGTGCTCTTTCCCAACTTGCTGTTCTTCACCCAAAACCTGCTGTAGCCGACCTGAAGGAAGTACTCAAACTCGAGCCCTCGAATGTAGAGGCTAGAAAACAGCTCGTATGTGTGATGATACTTCTTGAATGTTGCGATACGTACGCTACTTACTTTGCCTGCTCCTTACCCTCGTTCTTACTTTTCTTTAGGAAGCGACTCTGAAGCTGGTTTGTTATTCTTCTTTGAAAAACTTACCGAACTACCAGTCCACTTTATCGGCTCCAATGCATAAAATGTTCCTATCTCCCTAATGATTGTTCTTTTTCTTGTTAAAACTTGATGATCGAAACTAGATGCACCGAATTGCTTTCGAAAAGGCCATCTCTGCGGGAGATACCGAGTCTGCTTCTCACAGATCTCGTCGGATGATTAACGATGGATCCTGTCCGATGGACGCCAAGTACACTGGTCCGCTTCCTCAGCCGCCAAGTGAAAGCGAGGGTGAGAATGGCCGATGGAAACCGACAAAAGAATTTGTAGAGGGTATGATCGAGTGGTTTAGAGAAGGAAAGGGCCATTTGCCCAGGAGATTAGTCTGGGAGATCGTACTTGGTTGTGAGGAGTTACTTAGGAAGGAAAAGACATTGGTGGAGATTGATATTGAGGAGGGCTGCACAGTTGATGTTATCGGAGATACCCATGGTATGTTTCTACAACCTTCATATCGTATCGGTCTTGAGTTTCTGACCCGCATCCGACTGTCTGTGCATGCAATCTCTCCCATAGGTCAATTCTATGATCTGCTTCATTTGTTCACCCTGACAGGACCTCCGTCGCCCAATCATATCTTGCTCTTCAACGGAGATTTCGTTGATAGAGGAAGTTGGTCGGTAGAGGTTGCCCTCACGTTGTTTGCATACAAATGGCTATACCCGAATCGAATATACCTCAATCGAGGAAACCATGAGACCGCGTATGTTCCACTCTGCTTTCTCCAAGAATCTCCACATTTGGTTCATGGCTGACGGTCAGACAACATGAACTTTACATCTTTCTCCCTCGCAAAGGGATATGAACAAGGTCTATGGCTTCGAAGGAGAGGTCAAGCATAAGCACGGAGAGCCTACTTGTTGGTATTCCTGTCTTTTTTTCCCTCATGGTTTGTATACAATTGACGAATCCTTCTTGCTTTCTGTGCACTGCCCAATAGACAAGCTCTTCTCGGATGTCTTCACTGCTCTGCCATTGGCGACTTTGCTTTCACCTGCTTGCTCACCTCGAACGCTCACCTCGCTTTCTCTGTCCCGAGACCCTCCCCAAGCGTTCCTCTCTCCAGAAGGTCGAAAACGGTTCTTTGTCGTCCATGGTGGCTTATTCTCCAAAGATGGCGTTACGTTAGATGATATCCGAAAGATCGACAGGTTCGGTCGTCAACCCGGTCAAGAGGGACTTATGATGGAACTTCTCTGGACGGATCCCCAGGAAGCCGAAGGTAGAGGTCCTAGTAAACGAGGTGTGGGCGTCGGTTTCGGACCGGACGTCACTAGAACTTGGTGTGAGGCAAACGGGGTGACCGCTGTTTTCAGGTCACATGAAGTTAGACAGGCTGGTTATTCAGTGGAACATGACGGACTCTGTGTAACTGTATTCTCTGCGCCGAATTATTGTGATTCAACCGGTAACAAGGGAGCCTTCATCAGAGTTGATGCGGAGGGTGAAGTCAAGTACACTTCGTTCAATTCGGTCTCGCATCCACCTATGAGGTAGGTCGTTTCTTTTCCGATCTCCATTTGTCATTCACCGGGAATCCTCATATTCTATGACTGACTTGACGTCTTTTTCAAATCAAACTTACCACCAACAACAACTAGACCGATGGCTTACTCCCAGGGATTCAACGGACTGATGTAGTGGCTGCAAAAAGAATGATCAAAGGCAAAATACTCAGAATGTTATGATGTTATCTTTCGAATTTTACATATCAAGAAAGAGACGTTGCAGAAGTCAAAATGAAGAAACAGAATCAGTCTGACAAAAGAAATATTGCAGCCATTTAGTCTTTGTGGCTGAATCGGGATGGACTGTTGTTACTCTCTCGTTACAAGTTTTGTCTTTCGCATGTACATCCTCCCTCGGGAGATAGATACGTCTGATATAACGACTTTCATAGGTCGAAGATGTGCTGTTGTGTTGAAGATGAAGAAGCGTAGAACAAAAATGTGCAATTGGGAGACAAAAAGTAGCATATGATCCCAAAAAAAAGATGGTCGAGAGCGACCAAGTCTGAAAAAACAAAAGGCCACCGATAGAGACGTTCCAGTGATGGAAACGTTTATCGGTATCGGGGAAGGGAGAGGGTGTTGTTCCTCTTCCAGGTCTTTCGCCAGTTGGACTTGTTGAATCGGTGACCCTTTCCGAGTCCTCGGTTCTGCTTGCCGATAGAGGTAAGACCTCGGGACTCTCGGTGCTTGTGGACAGGGTTAGCGATCCAGTTGATTCGGGCGTCTCGTCGGATAGCCTTGTGGGAGGGGCTGAGAAAAATAGATCGATAAGGATCAGCCAATATTCCCAGAAGAACAATCAACTAATAGACTGATGACTCACTCGACAAGGATGACCTCGTAGTACTTGTAGACACCGTCCTGGTTGATCCAGTACGAGTTGAGGACTCGCAAGTTACCACATCGCTTTCCAACTCGCTCCTCAGCGGTAGCTCGAAGACCCTTCTGGAACTTAAGGTGGTTGACTCCGTGTCGAACGGGCTTACCGAAGGTAGCTCTGAGGGTAGTAGGATTGACGAGAACGATCAGAAATTCTTCTTTCTCAGGACCTGCTTGTGTTTGATCTAAAAAGCAAAACTCACCCCTTCTTCACAGGCTTCTTTCGGTTACCTCGTCGGACTCGGACTCGGTAGATGAGGTAGCCCTGCTTGGCCTTGTACCCCAATCGTCGAGCCTTGTCGGGTCGGGAGGGTCGGGAAGCTCGGTGGACGACAGCGAGCTGTCGGTACTCCCAGCACCTACGAAATAGATGTGAATTACGTTGAAAGGAAAGTAATCATAAGGTGAAAGTTATGGTCGGGTTTGAAGGAGAAATTTGAGCAGAGGAGAAAAGATTTTCGGTTTTCGAAGGGAAGATCGTTTGGTTGGGAGGATGGAAGTTTTGTGATGATCCGAAGAGGCAACGATGAAGACGAAATGGTTTGGATAGAAACAAATCAAACAGCAAGGCAATCAGGCAAGTTGATAGACAGATCCGCAACACACGACCATAGGAAGACAAAGATTTTTTTTTCATTGGCATGGTCAGTTCACAGTTTTTTTCTTCCGCTTGACGTTCGCCCATTCTTCTCCTTACACAAACACCATCGAAGAAGAGAAATATAAAGACTAACCTGACTCGCATCAAGAACCGCATAACATCGCTCTGCTTCTTCTTGTAGAGCTCAGCAACGTACTTGTAGGCTCCCATCTTGAATTGTCTTGACGTTAGAAGTGCAACGAGCAGGAGAAAGTATCAGGGTCTGAGTTTGTCCCACAGGCTAATTTTTCCCGACCCACCCTTGTGTATTGTAAACGTATGCGTTTATAGAGGTATGATAAACCTCGTTGATCGCATAAAGCAGGGCTGGGAATAGAATGAGGCTGACAAGTATTTAGATTAGATTAGATTGTCATGAATGTTCTAAACACAACATAACCCAAACGACTGTCTTTCATAACCGTCTATTCGAACTATTTGAGAGTTAAAATTCAGCAATACCCAGATCCCCCCTTCAAAGATCAACAGCACATAAATCATGGAACAAATCCAATCAAGCGTCAGTTTCCTTGTCTGTAGAATCCACTTGCTGACCTCGATCCCGACTTTAGTCGTGCTTACCTAATAATCTTACGTCACCAACATGCTGTGAAAAGACTTATATCCGATTCGTCGCCCTGCTGTTTGAATCATACAGTGAACAGCGACCAGCTATTGACCCGAAGCAACTGTTCACTATTGCAACATGGACCCCATATCTCTTCTTGAAGACAAGTCTGACCATCTCACTTGTATGTTACGGAACAGGATGTTCTGGTGGAAGGAGCATACAGCCAAGTAAATCTAACGCCTGATCTTTCCGCATCTCTAGACTTCAATGTCGCGCTCGGCTTCAGCTTTATCTGCTTTGATGCCATCCTTTCACTTACCCTAGGCTTAGGTGTAGGCACTAGTCTAGTTGTATCTGCCGTCAGATGTGTACTTCAGCTCTCTGTGATGAGTTTGGTAAGCGTCTGGAAATCTATTCGTACGAGTAGATAATGTGACTGAAGGATTCTGTTCTTGATACATCGATCATCCTTAGATTCTCGACAAAGTCTTTGCAGCCAATAACTTTTGGGGAGTTGTTGGAATCGCGCTCCTACTGAACGTTCTAGGTGCATTTGAGGCGGGTATGTTTCGATTATAATTCTTTCCAGTGTTTTTTTTTTTTTACCTTCTTTCATTGACTCCATTGTTGCTCATCAACCATCCATGCCTGCCAATTCCGCTGTTCGCTAGTGTACAACAAGTCGAAGCGTCGATTTGCGAATATGTTTCCACTTATTTTACTCTCTTTCATCGTAGCCACCATCCCGATCTCTCTTGCTGGAAGTGCCGTCATGAGAAGACATCCGGTTTGGAAACCTGAGAAATATGTTCCTGTACTTGGGATGATCCTCGGGAACGCTGTGAGTGATTTTGTATTGACCGCAATTTGTGAAGTGTTTCACAGCCCTAAAGTCCATGTTATATATTATCTCTCTCTCTTGCGATAGGTCACCGCAATTGGAGTAGGGGTACGTGTATCTTATTTGACAATGTCTGAACACCTTCATTACTCGGACTAATTCCAGTTTCATAATGATATGTTATCCCTCAGGTATCTTCCATCTTGGTCAGTTTCATGTCGTTCCATCCTTCAATTTCAGATCGCAACTTGAAGACTCAGTATGTGTCTGAAACGGTCTCAACTTTTATAAATCAATAGAAAGAATTCACTGAAAACAGGGATAAAATAGAAACATACTTAGGAATGGGAGCCACCCGTTTCGAGGCTTGTAAACCCATCGCGCGGGAAGCCCTCAAGCTTGCCTTGTTGCCCACCATCAACCAAATGAGGTTTGTATTCAGAAGCTAGCCATATCTTTTTCGACGTTTCTTCGAGTGTTCTCTTCTCATTCCTCTTGTTTTCCGTTTGTCTATAGTGTTATCGGGTTGATATCCATCCCTGGCTTAATGACAGGAGCTATCATTGGTGGTTCCTCTGTCGAGCAAGCCGCGAAATTACAAAGTATGTGTCGAACGTTGTAACCTTTGTCTTCCATTTTAGAACTTTAGGAACGACTGATACCCTTTTGTCTTCCTCATCGCTAGTGATTTTGATGTTCATGATCAGTGCTTCTTCGGCACTCTCCGGTTTGTTCTTTATCCTCTCATCGACCACGTTTTTTTTTTAAACTGAAGCATCTCAAATTGGTTCTGAATCCTTTCTTCTCCTTTTGCTTCTCGTTCTTCACTTCCACCTCCTCACAAACAGTGTTAGCAGCAATGATCTTTACGTTCTCAGTTGTATTTGATCCTCAACATCGAATTAGAGGTGACAGAATATACTCATCCGAGAGCGTACTCTCCGGTGGAATTAGGAGTGTTGGAAAGATTGGTGTATTGGGTTGGAAGTCTATCAAAAAGTTTGGAAGAAAGAACCGAAGGCCATGAGGGTGAGGGTGGAAGTAGAGCGAAAGGGGATGTTTCACATCGACGTCTATTCCCGATCAATCGTTCTTTTCTTTTTGTCTCCTTTGGTTTGGTTTTCTCCACTCGATCAGGTTTAAAGAATGT
>MVAH01000286.1:0-13177 GCA_014825575.1 Phaffia australis
CTGGTGCCGTAGACATTACCACCGCCCCCGGCAGCGCTCCATCGACTCTCACCACTCTCCCAAGAACCTTTTCGTCTGACGGCACGAACGGAAGCCTGAGCGTCGTCCATCCACCCAAACCGGCCAGGTCCGCCAAACGTGTCGACGCTCCGTCTTCTCACAGACGCACCTCCACCGAGGAATCCAGGTCCGGCTCTCTCTCCCCCACTGCCGCCTCCGGGGCCAGAGAGGGAGAACGATAGGCTTTCAGGTCGGTCGGTTCCTCGTCTACTTGAGAGTGAATGTGCAATCGACCCTGGACCGGATTTTCCAGCGCCTGCTCCGATTCCGACCCCGGTCCGGATCGAGCCGTTCGAAGGAAGGACGCCGGTCGAGAAAAATGAGGATGAGGCGAGTGTCAGAATAGAAGCATCGTCTCCCGGTGGAGCGGCCGGGTTCGGGTTGTTCCTAACGTGTGGACGAGAATGGATAGGCGGTCGATAGTGAGTCGGGCTAGACTCCGACTCTACGTTTATCGTCGTCGGACTCGGATCTTCTTCGCCATCTGCCAGACCCGTCAGACGATCCGCCAGTTGATCTATCGTCGGTCGATCCAGACTTGAGAACGAAGATGCAGAGGAAGGCGAGAGGGACTGGATGTCTTCCAGAGGAACAAGCACAGGATGAGCGTAAGAAGTCGAACGAGATACGCCAGCGGACAACGTCCCTCCTCCGGATGGGTTCCCCAGTCGAGAAATAGATCGACGGGATGGGGAACTCTGCCTGGATCTTGAATTTGGGATCACTTGAAGGCAACAGAACAAGGTGTTTAGATAGATAAATGACAAATGAACGTTCGTCAGTTACTAGAACTATAACCCCATCTCACAGACACAAAGAAAGACTTGAATCTACCTACCAGGAGAAAGTTTCAAAACATCATTTCTAAGGTCCGCTTCGTCATCAGAAGCAACGACCGAGAGGTGAAGGGGTGAAGTCGTAGTTGTCGATAAGATCGCCGAGTTTGCTGCCCAGCTTCTCCGTTGCCTATGAGCCGTCGTCTGAGGACCAGGACCAGGACCAGGGTGACCGGTAGGATCAGCGGTCGTCGTTGGGACTTGTGCTATATGCGCCGCTTGACCTGTGATCACCACCGGCATGTCGTCAAGGCTGACCTGTCCGTCACTTGAAGCTACGCTCGTCACAGCTGTCGTTTCCGTTCGGGCAGCCATGCTGATGGAATATCTTCCTAACCGGGTCGACGAATTTGCTGTCGAGTTGGCGGTCGAATCAGCTGTTGATCTCGACGAGACCCTAGACAACGACGGGAATCTTGATAGACTCGGCGATGGCGGAGAAGATAGACAGAACGCTCGGGCAGACGCATCCTCATCGGCAGCAGATACGGATGAAGGGCCGAGATGGTGGTTAGCAACTCCCGAAGTCAAGTTTGACGAAACGTTCGAGTCAAACCGAGATAATTGGTTGTCAGAGGTCGAATACATCGAACTAGACGGATAGGAATCTCTCGAGGTAAGAATCGTTGGTTCTTTGAACGATGGAGGGAACGGATCCAGAGAAGTAGCGATACTCAGGTAATCGTTAGACCCTGTTTCCTCGGCCTCTTCTTCCTCCTCTCCTTCAGTCTCACCGGCCTCACCCGAGCGGCTGGTCGATCGAGTTGCTCCACGCCCGTTACGCATCAATGCGATCCCATTTGTAGCGACGAATCGGCCATAATCACTTGTACCGCCTCGATCAACGTTTCTTCTCACTCCTGGATGAACTATATGTGTAGTGGAGGCCTTTGGTGAGTTCACCGCCCGTTCGAGTTGACAGGACAGATGGTTCGGAATAGTTCTAGATGGTACAGTCAAAACCTGATGGGCCGGGATGACATTGGACACACCGACGGTATTACTCCGTTTGAGTCGACGGAACCAACCGAGCAAGGGCTTTCCCGCCTTCTTGCCGAGACTCTGACTCGGTGAGTCTGAAGAAAACCCTGTAGAAAGAGCACCCGGACGGATAGGTTCGATCGGAGCTTTCGGTCGGTCAAGATTGCTTCTGTTCGCGGTGAACCAAGGGCGATAGACATCAGTAGGCTGTCTGACGTTTAATGCCGAAGATGGACGGTCCAGTAAGGGAGCATGATGTTCTGGCAGAGGCAATCTAACGGAAGCCATTGGTTCGAAGATGAGAACTATCTTGTTCTCTCCTCTTTTTCTTCTTGACGGTTGATGGTAGTAACAGTGACCGGGATGATGAGAAGGCGAGATTGGAGTTACATGCGTTTAACTTTCTCTTGCCTGAAGAAACATTCCATTCTATCTTGACTCCTCTAGATACCATGTGCCATCTCTTAGTTCTCTTCTGTATACGCTCTATGTATGTTTTTAAAGTCTGTGCGAGTCCTATCATTCTCGTCCTTCGCTGCGACTTTATTGTCCTGACCGGAAGAGATACCATGTAGTGACAAAACCTTGGCGCACGCTCGGTGTTCATCCAACATATCCATGCTGACTAACGCCTCCAGGCCGCTCTCTCGCCTCCCCGCTTGTTCGAGGCCGCTTGACAGCTGGGGATAAGTTCTCGTCCATCTCTTGCTCTCCTTCCTTGCTCTCGCCTGCTAACGGTCGGATGTCCACTTTTCTGGGTGATGGAGGCATGCTAGGAAAGTTCGTTCCTGCTGACCGGTTCTCGGCCCGGTCTCTGGCCGATTCGGAGAGATCGTCCGTCGGGTCGTCCTAAGGATAGAGTATGGAAAAACGTATCGGAGAGACTTTAGACTGTCAGAGGGGTGATAGACACACAGATCAGACAGGATATCATCCCAAGACATACATCATCGAAAGATTTCGTCCCAGAAGGATTCAGAGGCCCAAACTGTTCACGATAGTTTGACAAAAGATGATGGAGGTAGGCTATCTGACCGTGTGAAGAGTCAAGGTCGGCACTGAACGAGCCAAAGAATCGTCAATATCTGGATATCTGATTCGATCACAAGTCCAAGAGACAGAGGAGCATACTCGAGAGCTGTGATCGCTTGGTGGCAGTCTATGTACCGTATTCGATGAATATGCGAATACCACAACCAGAATGACCGTTCATTCAGTCTTCTACTTCTCAGGTCAAAAAGGGAGAAAAGAGGCTCACCCTCGACCAAGGCTCTTAGAGTGTTCACCTCCAGATGATCCCTCCCTACCTCTGCTAGGACTCGTCCCAATTCCTCATTCTCCTCGACCAACATCTTCAGTCGTCCCACGACTTTCTTCAAATCAACCTTTACTTCAGCCTTGACAGTAGCAGTCGGATTCGATGGATTGGCTTTATCTGTCAGCAAGGATTGAAGTCGGGCGTTATCAGCGACAAGAGAACTGGTGATCTTCCGGATTTGAGTCAATATCGGTAAGAATATTGGAGGAATATCGACAGTTAAAGAATCTATCGAGGACAGAGCTGATGATTCTTGTGTCGATGACGACGATGACGATGGTAAGAGTGGTAACGAAGAGAGGAGAGGTATCGACGATTGGGAATCCTTAGGAGTAGGAGGCGGTCGGGCGGTAGGAATGGAAGTGAGGAGCTCGATAGTTTGCTACTAACCCCCGCTCAACCCCAGGGCCGATCAATGAAAAGACACAGTCAGCTCTATGAGTATGGATATGTGTGTCCATATACATGCGTGTGTGTAGGCGTGGGTGTATAAGATCATCTCTTTGGAACTGATCAAGGTGAACGACTGGTCAATCAATTTAGAGAATAAGAAAATCGACATACGGTCAAGTCGATCACTTCCTTTTGTTTTTGCTCAAGCTGATGAACGAGTCGAAGCTCCCTCGCAGTCAGAGGGATTGATGTGTCGAGCGGCTCATCCATATGTGAGAGCAATAGTTCTCTCTTGGTTTCGATGAAGGATGCGAGCGAAGGTGATAACGAGGAGATATAAAGCAGAGATGGCTTTATTTATCTATCTTAAAATTCATTTCAACTTGTTTTCTCTTTTTATTTCTCTCCTTCTCTTTCTCTCATAACTAGATACTCGCTATTCAACGAGGAAGCGGTCACATGTGAATGAATCACTAACGACATGTCCTTTATATGATAAAGAGCGCAAGCTCCTCATCGTCCTACCAGTAAGCTCCAAACATAACTTTGTCAGGTCCTACTTTCCTCCTGAACAGAGTCGCTCAATATCCTTCCTCTCCCTCACTGCAGTCGTCAGGTTTCGAATACCGTTCTCTTCGATCAGAACAACGTCCTCAATCCTGACACCTCCCACTGGCTCATACTCGGCCAAGATGGACGCATTCAAGTATGGTGAGGATCGCCAGGGAGCGAGCACGTGAGGGGAAAAGTAACATCCCGGCTCGATCGTCTATCGACCGACCAAACCCAGATAAGAAAGAAGCGAATAGATTCGGTATCACTACAAACATCGTCACAACCGAGACAGATTCGGTAAGAGAGACCGAAAGGAAAGAGAGGACGTACAATGAGCATGCCCTGCTCGAGAGGAAGTCTCAAGCGAAGAAACTTGTATAGCTGGGGGTTTTCCAAGCTCTGAGCGGGGATCGTCGAATTCGTAGCTGGTTTCGAAGCGGAAGGAACATCCTGATGGATCGTTTATAACTCGAGATGATATTGAGCATACAGTGCTCGTTTTTTCCTTCTCTTGGATGAGTTTACTTTGGTTTTAAAAGTTGTACTTACGTGAACATCTAGTCCGATAGAATGCCCTGTATTCAGATGAACAAGCATACGTCAGTTTTGAGAAAGAATTTGCTATCTCTATCCGATCAAGTATAAATGTCAAAGAATGAGACAAACCAAGTCCATGAGGGAAGAACCCGGTGGAAACTCCGCTAGCGAGAATTTCCTCCTCTGTTCCGTTCTGAAAGATACCGAGCCTCAAGAACCCACTGATGAGGACTTTGTGCATCAGCAAATGAACAGAATCCCAATGAACGCCTGCTTTGATGATCTTCTCTGCAGCGATTTGCATATCCAAGACCAACTGATAAATATCACCCGACTGCTTTGTAAATTTCCCACCGTTCCCTACAGGCATCGTCCTTGTCACGTCCGCTCCATAGCATTTCCATTCGGTCCCCGCGTCGATCAGCAGCACCTGGGGTGCCCAATCTTGTCGGAGTGCATTGACGTCTAAAGGATCCGGTCCGTCGTGCGCGTGAGCCTGAGCATCGACATTGTTGGCTCCATTATAGGAGTGTTGATTATGAGGGGCGGATAAAGTAGCGGACCGAGAGAACGAAGATGAGGTAAGAGTGGTGGGAAGATGGTGTGTGAACGGTTGGTGGTTGCAGATGTAGTGCAAAGTTGCTGCCCGTGGGCCACCAGCAACGATGGGCATATATGACAGATGCTTGGATCTGTACATAGTTTAGGTAGACGTCGTTTCGTGAAAAAAAAAAAACTTTTATCAGTCCTAATCTCAAATAGCCAACCTAAAGAACAGACGTACCCTCCTCTCCTGCAGACAGCAGTGAACAGGGCCTCTGCATCTCCCTCGCCTTCGATCTCCCAGCTCTGTTCTCCTAAATCAAGTGGTCTCTCGTTAATTCCTCTCATCAAGCCTTTGCCACCAGCGAATCGGCCAAGTTCTCGCATGACCACCTCATGAGCGGCGCTAGTGATCTTGTTTGCTCGTTCCATGCATTCGATCTCGAACGGTGTCTTGATCAGCCGAGCCTGGTGGATAGCAGGAAGAAGGCTAGCCGAGCTCGCTTGGTTGGATTCATAGTAGGCGTTCATAAAGGTTGGCAGAGCTGGAAACAAGACGGTGGGAGGGAGTGTATGAATCTGATGGGTAGATTCAATAGAGAGTATGGCAGATTGAAGAGACAAGAGTGGTTGGATTAAGTGTGTCTCGAAGAGTGCGGAAGCTTCTTCTATCGAGGGGGGTGGAATGGACCATAGGATCGAGTCGTCGTCCGCCTGAGGGATGAACCTTGTCGCGGCGCGAAAGATGAGGAGAAAGTAGACAAGGAACGATATGAGAGTCTATGAGGTCAGTATCGAGGAGAACAAAAAGTATGAAGCAGATACGACAATAAGAACCTTTTGAGGGAGAGAGGACAAGACAAATGCTCACAGTTGATGCTTCACATCTTGAGTGTTCCCAGAAAGGTACGAGAATGAGATCAGGACAGCCGACCCAGGGATATCACACCCGGTCAAGTAGTAAAAATTACTCTCTGGCCGATGAGGCATCTCGCCTATGTTTCCGAAGAGATCATTTGATTATGACCGAGTGTAACAACCGATGTTGAGATTGAAACGATCACCACGTAGAGAGATTTTTCCAGAGATATAAGATCGTGTGTGCATGTTTCGGCAACCTCCGAAGGTGAGCATGTGAACGAAACATTGAGAAAGGAGAGAAGAAAAAGGACGCAAACTGACGATCGGTGTCATTTCTCATTGGGGTTTCATGAGAGACGAGAAGTATCGCATGGGATCCATCTGTGATTCCATCCAGAGGGACGAGTTTAGAGATAACTTTCTGTGAATCTGAAAGACGGAGGCAAAGGGATGATGGAAGGGTTAGCTAGTCAATGCTCTCTTTCGAAGCGAGTGAGCAGAACGATGAGACCAACGAAGAATAGCTGTGTAAAAGCTCAAACATCCGATCAATCAGCCAATGAGTCTGAACTAGTTAAGTATCACCTGGAACCGACCTGGATAGAATGACATGGTTGATAGATAGATGGATTCCGGCAGAGACTTTGAGAAGTAAGGAGTCAAGGTATATATATTTGAAATATAGTTGAACCTTAAAGAACAAACCTTAGGTAATTCACCCCCATCCAACTTCTCCTTCTCTAGATCCTTCTTCTCCTCATCTTTACTTCTCCATACTCAAACGTCTAGCTCGTTCTCTCTTTCTCACCCAATAGTCAATCAACCCCTACATCTATTTCATCATGGCCGACGAAGATCACTCTGCTGGAGCTCCTGTGAGTTTGGTTGCATTTTGGCTTAGGTTGACAGTCATTTTTTTTCTCTTTGCCTGTCGGTGTCTTTTCGTCATATTTTTTTCCCTTTCCCTGGTTGAGCCTTGGAAATTTCAGGGCATGCCATCTAGGGGAGTCTGGAGATGCATTCAGAAGGACAGTGTCTGTGTTTAGTCTCTTATGGTGGATAGGAGACAGGCAAGTAACGGGATAGACCTGTTGACATCACTTCAGCATGGCTCGAGATACAAAAAGACACGCTGGAACACTGTCTGTCCTACTCGAGTGTGATTTTCTTTCCCCTTTCATCTTGTTGTCTATGAACGAGAGAGATCTTTTCGTTCGAGTCGGATAGAGTGGACTATATGCTATACTCTCCAATGAAGCCAATACCACATACGACAGTTATTCACTCTCTACCTTGGTGTATCTCATCTTGATCACTCCCAACTTGGCTTGATCTTGTTCTGAGGCTGATTAGATGGAGAAGAGTGTCTTGATACTGATCAATCTAATTCTCTCTCTCTCTCTCTCTCTCTCTCTCTCTCTCTCTCTCTCTCTCTCTGCAACTCTCGCCGTCTCCTTATCTCACCACTATTTCGGAATGAATCGTACCAAAATTTCCAGGAGACCGAGCCCCACTTCGAGCCCGTCCACAAGCTCACCGAGCAGGTCGCTGTTGCTACCGGTGAGGAGAACGATTCCGTTCTTTTCAAGATGTTTGTTTTATTCCTTTCCTTTCTTTGTTTTGTGAGCGAGCGACGACATCTCAAAAATTTGATTGTCACTTTCTTCTTCCTTTCTCTTCTTCCCTCATCAGCCGAGCCAAGCTTTTCCGATTCGAGAAGTCTACTTCCGAGTGGAAAGAGCGGGGAACTGGAGAGGCCAAGATTCTCAAACCGGAGTCTGGCAAGATCCGATTGGTGATGCGACGAGACAAGACTCTCAAGGTCTGTGCTAACCACGTCAGTGAGTAGGCTTCAATTATGTCGTCCTGAAAACAAAGAATGAAAAGAAATAGCGGAACTTCTCCTATGGCATAGCGCTAATCACGTGTTCGACCATCAACCTATACAGTTACCACCGATATGACCTTGTCACCTAACATCGGATCCGACCGATCTTGGGTTTGGAACGTCGCTGCCGATGTCTCTGAGGGAGAGCCCACCCAAGAGACCTTGGCTATCCGATTTGCCAACGCCGAGAGTCAGTGCTTCTTCCCTCATCACTCCCTCCTTTCTCTGCATGTTTGATGATAGCGAGTGCTGACGCCCAACTGAGTGAACGACCTTGTCTGTGATCTCTAGACGCTGGTCTTTTCAAGGATGCCTTCAACAACGCTGCTGAGGAGAACAAGTCTGGTGCTTCGGCCGAGAAGGCTTCCGAGTCTCCCGTTGAGGCCGCCGCTGCCTCTGAGTCGTCAGTCTCTCTTTGTTTGAAGTCTGTCGTCATCTTCCTGAACTTATCTGAGTATACTTTGGGTATGCGCTGTGTGTAGGGCACCTGTTGCCACAACTGAGGAGAAGCCCGCGACTCCTGTCGTTACTCCTGCGTTAGTCCTTTCTTATGTCTTCTGTCCTCTCTTTCTGGTTCTGGTTTGATCTAATTGCTAAACTGCTTTCTTCTTTTTCTGTCACTCTCGTCAATACTTTCATCCTCGTTAGCCCTGAGCCGGAAAGCAAGGAAGACGTTTCTTCGCCTGTTCCTGCTGCCGCCGTTGATGAGTTGATCAAGGAGGAGAAGAAGGCTGACGAGCAAGTCGACGTCAAGGCCCCTGAGTGAGTCGACCGAGGATTTTTCTCTTTGTCGAACTTCTCTCCATTGGATGTAATTTGTGACCATGAGCTTGATGTGTTGAACTAACTGTCATCCGTGATATTTGACACTGTCTGTGTCTCAACCAGGTCGTCGGCCGAGGAGCCTAAGAAGGACGAGTAAAAAATGGCAAAGCTCGATGTGATCTGGTGTCTATGTTCTCTCTTCCACTACTTCCCTGCTGCTGCCCAGTTTTGATATCCATTATGTTAGTTCAAAGAGTATGCCTGTGTTTGTGTCTATGTCTGTGAGTAGAAGGAAGAAAGAAGGATGGGTATTTCCCTAGGTGAGAACTAAGTGATGCTGCAACCCTAACTAGACCTGAAACATATCTGTCTTCTTCTCCTTCTTTCGTCTAAACGGGAATCAACCAACGAATAAATCGACCAAGATGGTTAGCGACAAGACGGTTGTTGGGTGGAGAAAGAAGACATGGTATTCAAGAACACCACAAGATGAGAGATAGAGAGACAACATCTAGAGCATCACAAAAAGCAACGTCACAAAAGAGATGAAACTTTTCTTTTGTTCGCTTTCCTTCTCTTTTTCCTTCTCTTCCTGATCTTCATCAGCTAGAAATTTCTTCACTCTTCTCCTCGTCCTCTCTGATTGATTGACGATGGTCTCTTCCTCACCTCCGTCTTCGCCTGATCTATCGATCACTCCACCTTTTCCGGCCTCTTCTGTGAATCCTTTTACAAGGACGATTCCTCTGAAACGTCCCATAGCACGCGCTGACCCAACAGCCGCTATCGCCTTTACCGCTTTTGTACTAGGATCCGGCTTTTCTCTCGCTCTCGCCCTAACCATCCCGCTTGTCACACCAGACCCGTTTTGGTCGTTTGTAGGCTCCATAGGGGAGCAAGGTGAAAGGTTGATCAGGTTGCCTAACCCGGCCTTACCGGCTTATGTAACGGCTTGGTGTTTGTTTCATACGTTGGAGTATCTGGTCACTGCTATATGGAATCCGAGCAAGGTCTACTGGGGCTGTAAGTCTTTCTTCTTCTTCTTCTGCTTTGTCTCTTACGCTTGAGATTGTATGAGTTCATGAGTCTTGCTTCAACTTCTTCAACTGGTTTCTCTCTATCGTCGATAGCGTTCCTCCTCTCGAACGGAATGGCCTACAATGTCGCGTCCTTCCTCGTCATAGCCGAATACGTACTTGAGTCATACTTGTTTCCCTCCCTAAAGACTGTCGGCTGGTGGACATATTTAGGACTGTCGATCGTTATTGCTGGTCAATTCTTGAGGTCGCTGGCTATGATTCAAGCTAGTGTCAGTTTCAGTCATCACGTCGCTTATAAAAAGAAAGACGATCATGTGTTGGTCAAGACCGGTCTTTACGCGTGAGGAATTCTCTTCTCGACATGAATCACGTCGCCGATCTACCGTTGGATATACGCAAGAAGGAACTTCCGCTGACTAGTATGTTCTCTTCACCGTCGTTGACCCGAATACAGGTATGCTAGACATCCATCGTATATGGCCTTTTGGTGGTGGGCCGTAGGTACTCAGATCATGACGGCAAACCCGATCATGTTCTCTCTGTTCGCAGTCTTGCTTTGGAGATGGTTCTTCAAGCGAATTGGAGGTTTGTTTACATATCTTCCTCTCCCTTCTCTTACAGCTTGTCTAGCTTCCTATCCATTTCTGACGCGTTTTCTTCACTGTCCTTCTTTGTTGGTTTGGTCAAACCCGGTTCGACTTTCGCTTACCTCGTACAGAGGAGGAGTATTTACTCGTCCGATTCTTTGGTCAAGAATACATCGAGTATAGACAGAAAGTCACTAGTGGTCTTCCTCTACTTCGGTAAATCTTAGGAAGAAAGAAAGATAAACCAGAAAAAAAAAAGTCGGAAGAGGAGGCTTCCTCGTCATATAATATGATTTACGCTTTGGTTATGATTTTTTTTGCCTTCTGAGAGCTCTTCCAAATTTCTATCTCAAGGATTCTGTTCTTATATATACCATCGTCTATCTCTTCACCACTCCCCACCTACTCTTTCTCCTCTTACTTATTCTATCGTGTTTTCGACATAGAAGACGAACATATGTGATTCTTGTAGTATGACGACATGTGGGAATCATGGTTCACCCACCTACCCACAAGGTTCGATTCCGTATGATTGTGGGAACATGCAGAGCGTATTCAAGGCACGCCGTCATGAATAGTCTCTAGGTCCTGTGTACATATGTCATGACTAAGGAACGTCTAAGTATTGGGGTTCAGATGCAGCAGCCATATTCTATTAGAAAATAGAATTGTTGGCCGACACGTGTGATCCATAGGGGATATGAAGTCAGGATATACGATACACAGAAGAAGGGTAGTACGTCGTTCAAGCCTATATCTGCTGACATGTGGACGTGTTGTTGGCAGATAGAGTGAAGAGGTATGAAACCCATTCTTCCATACTTCACACAAAAGAAGGATGATAAGGTGGTCAGTATCTAGGCTTGATTATCAAAGAATACCCATAACTAAATAAAGTGAAATGAGAGTTGAACAAAACAGGAGACGTACTCGAAGCCTTCGGGCGCAGCGTTCCATAAACCCGTCATAACATCATCCGATGTTCCACCTAGGCCGGTCGAGAAATCTTCCATTCTATGCGACGTACCCAGACCTTCTACTGTATTTGGTGTATATCTGGTATCCTCTACCCTCGCTCCCTGTGCTGCAGAATCTACTACCTGGTTCCGGACTGTGTTCTCAAGTCCACGTTCCACTGACTGACCGTAGCCAACCGGAGTGTTGCTGGCATCGCTTGACAACCACAACTCTGACGGGATGGTCGGTTCAAGTATGGATGTGCTCCTACCATAGATATGTCGAAGATCGTCGAAGGGGACCGACTGATATAGCATTGGCATGCCTGACGTATGCATCGGGGAATTTGAATTGAAAGACAATTGTTGTGGTTGTTGTGAGTTGGATTCGGGTAAGCGATGGACCGATGATTGCCGGAGACCATGTAGTGAATGTCCAGACGGCATCGTTTGAATCTGTTGTGATTGGGGTTGAAGTTGTAGTTGCGAATGAGGATTTGTTTGATACGAGTTGTACTGGCGTTCGGGTTGAGCGCTTGACGCAGATTCCAAAGCTATACTATGGCCGGTTCTAGAATGTCCATCAGATAAAGATGGATCACTCTGTCTGGAAAAGACGTCGGCATCCGATGGAGACGGTGCATGTTCTGATGGCTGTCTACTCAAATGTCCTTCCGATTTGGATGAATTTTGTTGATGATCGTAAGGAGGCGAGAGTGGCGTGGATGAGGCTGTTGGATTCTGAGCTGGCATTGTGCCATAGAGATGACTCAGGGGCAGCCCTGATGTCGGCCGGGGCGCATCTCGGTGTGATTTTGAATCGGGATATAAGAGTGAGGAAACAGAGGAGGGATCTGGATGTTCAATATCTTGAGGATTTCTGGTAGTATCTTCCCGATTACGCTTGTTGGTCGAATCGGTTCCTTTTGTTAAATGAACATGTTGAACCAGTCCCTTGATGATGTCTCTGTTGGCGTTCAATTTTCAACACAAGAGTAAGCATGTGCTTTGAGGATCAAAAATACGAACATATGGTCTACTCACGTAAGACATCCGGCTACTAGCCACGTCCTCTCGTAGATAGCAAGCGTGTCGAGTATCTTGTGGATATCCGCAAGTCTACGCGATGCAAGGGGAAATAGAGAAATAACATATTCAGAAAAAAGGGGTCAAAACCAACAGCGACAGTTGTGATGTCAACGTAGATAAAGTAAGAAATGGAAAAAAAGATAAAGATGGAAAGACAAAGAGATAGAACAAGCAGACCACGCACATGTCTCTCGGGTCAAACGAGCTCGACGACCGCTTCCCTCCCCACAGGTTGCTGCATCGACACAGACAGGCAGCAAGGCAGGCAGGCAGGCAGGAAGCACAGAAGCACAGAAGCACAGAAGCACAGAAGTGTCAGCGAGCACATGTCCGATCAGCAGACGACACACAGCTGGCCAGCCCAGACGGCCAGGACAAGACAGCACTCACACAGCAAGAACGGTCCCGAACTGGAAGGCGACTCTGATCTGTTGCAGCTCCGGCCGGCAGCAGAACGCAAGGAGAACAGGCAGAGGAGAGCAGAGGAGAGCAGAGGAGAGCAGAGGAGAGCAGAGGAGAGCAGAGGAGAGCAGAGGAGAGCAGAGGAGAGCAGAGCGTGGAAGAGAAAGCGAAAGCGAAAGGGAAAGAAGTGCCAGTGCCAGTGTCAGTGTCAGTGTCATGGTCAGTGTCAGTATAGGCCACAAGCAAGTAAGCAGGCTGCAAGCCGCAGGCCGCAGGTGGGCATGTTACCTGCCATACCTGCCAGACCTGCCAGTCAGAACATCGACGTACACTCAGAACATCCAGGTTGTCTTTGATCGCCCGCTT
>MVAH01000287.1:0-13069 GCA_014825575.1 Phaffia australis
CCATAGGACTATAAGCAACGAACAATCAGGAGAAGATTGAAAGAGAAGGGAAAGAATAGTCTCTTTATTTGACTTAAGTAGTACCGACAATTATGTACGAGTCAAGGAAAGAGCAATCTGTGTTTTTCTGATTCTTTTGGTGATGGAAGAGGAAGAGAGTAATCTATGTTGTCTACGAGAATGGTGAAAGAAGCTCTAGGCGACGAAGAAGGCCAAGTTGAGATACAAGACAGAAGGGCGCATACAGAAGGAGAAGAGGAAGGAGTAGAAGCTAGGCGATATATTAAACAGATAAGTTAAAGGTAAAGAAGCGATCTGCTCTATTCCCACGAGTTAACGGCGTTGAGAGGGACACCTTCGTTAATCCAGACTCTTACGTTGTTGATTTGTTCGAGCTCAACGACCTGGTTTATATGGATGGGTAAGAAACATTGTATAGAGAAATCAGTTTTTGACCATTTCATCGGAACATTGAGAAAGACGTACCCCGAGCATTCCATTGACGTTGCATGCGAAATGAGGAGTGAGCTGGTGTAAGACGCAAGACGTACTCCGAGTGAGTATTGAATGCCAAAAAAAGCAATAAAGGATGAGAGAGGCAAAGAACAAACTGTAACGTTTTCGGAAGCCATCAAGTAAGGATCAATCCCTGCGCTGCATTCGTCGTCAAATACATCCAAACCTGCACCTGCGATATGATCCGACTTCAAAGCTTCGACGAGTGCGGGTGTGTCGATTACTGTTTGAACCGTCCCGATCGATCTCACAACGTATCAGATTTCTGAACGAGCGATGGACACATATAGGACAAAACAGAGAGGAGAGAGAGAGGGAAGACCGACCTGGTCCGCGAGCAGTATTGATTACATAACTTCCTCTGGGCATTAGAGAGAGCTCCCTCTCACCAACCATCTTCAGTGTGGATGAATTCAATGGTACATGGATTGAAAGCACATCAGTGTTTTTGAAGAACTACAAGCAAGCGCGGAAACGCGCACATGCACACATGTATAAAGGATTTGTCAGTTGGGTGATCTGATAGTTCGGTCCTTCGGTCAGCAGGAGAGAAAAACTAACCTCTTCTCTGGAAGCGATATAAGTGGCGCCGGCAGCTTGGCTCTCCGGGAGTTGTCGTCTGTTGTGGTAATGGATCGTCATTCCCATAGCAGTTAGGTATCGAGCGACGTGCTGTGAGTTTCGAGAAGGAGGGCAGAAGGAATGTAATCAGGACACGTATTTTTGCAGACAAGAAAGGTAGCTGAAGGAAAACAACTTACGCGTCCGATACTGCCCATGCCTAAGAATTACACACCGAGGTGGAATAAAGGATTGCAAATATGATCAGAATCTGATTGATGAATCAGATGTATGAAAGGAAGATGCGCACCCAAAATTCCGACTCGAAGACCAAGCTGGGATCGACCCATTTCTTTGTTCGCTATCGATGTCCCTCCGACCTTCCATTCACCCCTACGGACCGACCTCTCTGCAGATGTTGTCTTTCGGAGTGTCGTCAACGTCAAGATGACCTAGAGCCAGGGGAGAGAGCATTGAAGGGGTGAGTGATGTTCGAGGTTCAATATTCGACACGTTATCGTATGCCTTGACCCCAACAATCACTTACAGCATGCAGGGCGGTAGGCTCGGCGACCCCTTCTGGAGTGTTGCAATACCAAATCTTGTGTTGACTCAAGAATTTAATTGGCACCTTGTCGAAGCCCTGTGATGATAAGCGCAAGAAAGAAAGAAAAAAGTGAGCCAAAGAATAGTTGCTTGATTTGAAAAAGAAAAAGAAAGACAACAACAACAACAAAAAGGAGAGAAAATCTGTAAACATACTGCTCCGGGTCCACAAACCAGCTTGAAAGCTCCCTCTGGGGCATGAGGAGGCAAGAACGGAGTCCAGAGTGTTTCGTCTGTAGGAAGAAGCTGATAGACTCGGCTAATCCAGAAGACTTTGAGAAGGGAATTTCACAGAACAGATAGAAGAAGATCAATTTTGGCGCAGCTCTCTGCGCTAATTTTGAAGATAAGAAACACCAAGAGATTACGGATCATACGTACGGACACATTGGAATCCTCCGTTCTGAGAAACCGACGACTTTACCCAGTCCAAGATGGCAGACCTTCCTACGACTTCATCTGGGATGTACCAGACCTCTGTTTGACGAAAATTCCCAAGGAAGGTACAGAGGAGGGGGAAAAAAAAGACCAATATGAAATGATAAGATAACGACAGAAAGACGAGAAAAAGATTCCGAAGCTCAAGTTATACATGTTATATACATCACGAGCAACAAACTGAGAAGACCTACCGACTTTGCCAGACCTCTCGAGTGCGTCCAACTCTTTCTGGGCCTTTTCAGATTCGGGACGTCCTGTTGAAGAAAAGAAAAGAAAAAGAAGAGAAAAAAAAAACGAGAATGACACGGTGGGAGATGATAACGGGTAAGTAAAACTTCATCGGGTATCCTGCAAACCAGAAGAAAAGACGCATCGAGCCTCTACTGACCGACAGAGAAGATGTTGATCATGTTTATACACAGTGTTTGGATTCGGATGAGTGAACGAGAAAGAGGCTGAAGGACGAAGGAGAAACCTCAAGAACGCAAAGAGTATGAAGAAAAAAACCGTTGCTGAAAAAAAAAAAGCTTCCCCGACATATTCTTCGGAACTTAGGCGTTGGCCGAGGCCTGATAGACCGGCTCTCGGCATCAATTTCGGCCCGGTGAATAGACACATGCCGGCTACGGCGGCTACGGTGACTACGGTGACTACCTGTAGCTTGCGTTAAACCACAACAGCATTCAAGTCACGTGTATGCCGTAACCACCTGCACTGCCTCACCTTCAACCATCCCGTCGCCCGGTCGGCTCCTTTTTTTTGACGAGATTCGTTTGGAATAGAGACAACAGGAGCTCCGGTACGTCTTGTTCTGTTTGCCCGAACCGTTATCTGAGCGATAGTACTTACGTTTGCGTTGGTACACTGCCAATTCAGTCAAACACTCTCATAGACCATACCTATTCTCATCAACCATGGCCAGAGGAAACCAGCGAGACAAAGCTCGTGAAAAGAACGAGAAGGCAAAGTGAGCTAGCTCTCTTGTTTCATTTCTGTGTTCACCCACCTCTGTCTATATGATTTCTTTCTCGAGAAAGATATAGAAACATGACTGATCACCCGCTTCCAACGTTTTCATCGTCCTTTTTGGCTTTGAACCAGGGCGGCCGAGAAGGGAAAGTTGTCCGGTAACCCTCAGGCCCGAAGGGAGGCGTAAGTCCAATGTTTGCATATCTCTTGATCGACAAAGATAACTTTGCCCGATTGCGAGCTGATACTTCACTTGTGTGACCTTGTTTCGATCCGGATCGGTCGATTCTAAACTCTCTTGTTTGGGTCTGCACCTGATGAATGTGAATCTCGGTCATAGGGATGCGGCTGCTCTTCAAGCCAAGATCGCTGTACGTGGCCGTTTCCTCCTGCCTTCACGTTTTTAGCTCGTCTCAAAAATCAAACACTCACTTCCTCTCTTTTGGAAACCCGGACTGAACCACAGGCCAAACAAAAGGCTGCTGCTGGGATAGTGGATGAAAAACCGGCGGGGCCCAAGTCATTCATCAAGCCGAAATAGATTATGTTCTCTCCTCCTCCTATATAATCACTTTATTATAGAAACAACCAGTCCTCAGGTCAACCGCGCGTCGGACGGTCTTTCTTTCTTCTCAGTCTCGGGATTCTTCAGACCTGAATATTGAACTAATAAGTATTGAGCATAGCGAGAGAAAGTTGTAAGTAGGTCAGGAAAGAATATAGAGATCTAATTGAAAACGAGATTCTAAGAGATTTGGGGAGGCCAAAGAAACTGGGCCTGATCCACTCGTTTGAAGATGGAAGCGAGGAGTAGAGCTCATGCCAAGAAAAAGATACAGAGACACAAATGAATGAGGAGCGGTTGCATGCGTGCGAATAATTGAGTGTATACAAGTATGTTTGGATCATTCTCCATCGATCGAGGGAGAGAAACAAAGAAAGAAAAAAAAGGAAAGAGGAAGACGTAGACTCGCGCTAGGATTCTTTTTCATCGTCTTTTTAGGCGGGAGCAACGGAAACGGTATGTGTAGGTCCATGGGGAGCCCTCTGAACATCCTTCAAAGAGTCCACATGGGACGGGACCACCACTGGGTTATCCTTTTTGTCATCATCCAGGCTTGATGTTTGACCTTCAGACTCGTTCTCAGATGGATCGACAAGTAGCTGGGCCGACATGAGCTGGTAGAATTTTGAACTCGGATTGACAGACTGCATGTTTCCCATCAAGGCAATGATTAACCCCTGAACACGTTGAAACAAACCCAAGAAGGAAAAGCATAGAGGACAGACCAATTCATCAAACTTGCCATCCTCCACGACATCCCCACCTTCGATGACGACTACTCTGTCAGCTTGTGCGATACTCGATAATCTATGGGCCACCAGAATAACTGTCGATGTTCTATTTTCAAGAATCTTGGAGATCGCTTTGTTTACCTGTTTGTTTCCGGAGCAAAGGGCGATCGAGTCAGCAAAGTCAAGAAGCTCAGACAAGATGAAAGAATCCTTGGCTCACAAGTTGTTCGGATGCTGTATCTAGAGCCGATGTCTGAGACACGTTGAGAGGAAGAAGGAGCATCAGTTCTGAATTGTCAGTTTTAGCAGAGAGTTGCCCTATTCCAAAAATTCAACATACAGCTTCGTCCAAAAGCAAGATTCTGGGCTTCCTGATCAATGCTCTGGCGATCGACAGTCTCTGTTTCTGACCCTACAGAATATTCAAACAGATACGTGTGTTCAGCAAAACAAGGATGATCGACAACAAACAGGGTCCCAAATCAAGGAAGAAAACAAGAGAATGAGGACAAACTCCAGAAAGAGAACTCTTGGAAACAAGAGTATCGAACCCGTTGTCCAATTGAGAGATGAAATCTTCACAGCCTGCTTCTCTTGCAGCTTCTTCAACTTCTTCTCTCGTCGCAACTCCTCCTGGCTTCCCATACGCAATGCTGGAGATTAAAAGAGCATGAGAAGAACGCGGTCATCAGAACGCGTCAAAAATAGCAAAAAAAGAAAGAAGTAGAGCAACTCATGGACGAACTTGTCAAAAATCGTGCCGGTGAAAACGATACTCTCCTGGGAGACAAGTCCCATGGCGTTTCTCCAGGAAGACATAGTAAAGTTGGTTATATCTGATCAATTGATGTTTTCGTTTTTGATAGCACCCGAGTGAAGCAAGAAGGTGAGTGTGTTAGTATTGACGTTTAAGAACTACACAGAAGACAAAGAAGGTTACCTTCGCCGTCGTAAGAAATTGTTCCAGAGGTAGGTTCGTAGAATCCTATTGTTTGAATTCAAACACATCGCAGAATTGAACGATCAGCAAAGCTCTATCTAGGACGCAGAAGTGAGAAAGGATAGAAACAACACAAAGAAGCTCCAAGAACCTACTCAAGATCAAGTTTTGGATAGAGCTCTTTCCACTCCCACTTCCACCAACAATAGCCACACTCTCTCCCTTCTTGACCTTTAAATTGATCTTTTTCAAGATGGCCGCTTCCGGTCTTGATGGGTAAGAGAACGCAATGTCCTTCAAGACAATCGATCCTGTTCGGGAGGGTGAAAGTTTGGTTCCTTGGGTAGGTGATACTTGAGGTTTTCGATCGATCAATTCAAACACTCGCTCTCCTGCTCCGAGCCCTTTGTTCAGACCAGCCCAGAAACCAATCAAACCTCCCATAGCGGCATCAACCATGTACTGTTGTTGTTATTTTTGATTCATTTCCTATTTGTCCATCAGTTCTTATCCCATAACGTGGCACAAGGAGAGAAAGATGGAAGAACAAACCTGGTAGATCAACAAGGATGTCAGACTACCCAATTCAAGATTACCCTGGTGAACCATGTACCCGCCTATCGAGATGAAGAAAAAGTAACGCGCAGACTCGATCACAATGAGAAATGAACAGAAAGACAACATAAAAAGAATGAGAGTATGAGAGAGCGTACCGAACAGGACGATAGCCATCTCACTAGCGTGATCTGAAATTCGGCCGTACAAGTTTTCGAACAACCCATAGATCCAAATCTCTCTAATAAACGATCAGACGTTGATGTTTAAAAAACCCTATGTTAACAACCAGAACAGACAAATCTTGTAGACCTGATTGAGAAAAGAGATAAAAGAAGACGAACCGGCGAGCGATCTGGAAGATAGTGTCTACTTTTTTCCCCAGCATATTCGTTTCTAAATCCTGCGCCGAATAGGCGGCGATGATTCTAGCCGCGCCTAGTTTTTCTTCTGCCACCTATTAAAAACAGGTAGTAATCAGAAATCAGAGTTGTTCAAGAATGGATCTCACAAGACAGAAAAGCACACCTTTGTCATTTCTCCGACAGCCTCTTGGGTCATCTTTCCGACATTCCGTTGGTATTCTCCGTACTTCTTTGACAGAATGAAGGTGGCAGGAGCCGCGATCATCGCCACAAACGTTACTGGTACGCTGATATAGAGCTGTTCAGATATAGCGAAGATAGATGAATATCAAGAGGATAAGGAATACCCATATGGAAAAAAAAAAAAGTAGAACGAAACGGACCATGACTCCAAAACCTATACTTCCCATCAAGAGGTTTTGCGCGCCTAGAGATACCGAAGCAAAAACATCAACCGACCATCAGCTCCTGATCTGCAAACAACGAGGTTCACAAGATCAGATAAGAAGGAAAGGAGATTGTTTTACCCTGTGATAGGTTCGAACTGATACTCTCGCCTAGGATGGCCGAGTCGTTGGATAATCTAGAAACAATGTTTCCTGCTCTGGAGTCGGTGAACTCAATCTCCTGGTGCAACACAGACGCGTAGGCCTGCTTTCGAAGTCGGGCCACGATTCTTTCTCCGCCTAGAGACAGAAGAGAGAGCGAAAAGAATGTAAGGGGTCATTTTCGGCGATGACGGTTGGAAAGAAGAGTCACAGAGAGCGTACTCATCCCGATGAGAGTCGATCGACCGAGAGCAGCGAGAGCGCCGACGACAATGATTCCACCCAATGTGGTTCCCGTCCAGAATAAGCTAAGTCCCATGAAGGTTGTCTGTTGAATAGAACGGCTTTGATGTTAAGCCATTTGGATGATAGTGTACAAGAAAAGGAAGCGTAACGAACATCGGGGGGGATTTCTTGACCAAAGTAGTTCATTAGCTCGCCCACACAATAAGGTAAGATGTTTCCACAGACACTCGCGATCACCAAGCACTGTTGTCGAGGGAAGACAAAGGATGACGGCAAGAATCGAATGTTTGTCAATCATACCGTTCTGCATCATTCTACTCGTGAAGAGGAAAGAGAGAGAAAAAAAAGAAGAAAAAAGACTTGCGATCAAACCCAACGTCAAAGGTTTCTTCTCCGTCTTTGCAAGTTCAAACAGTCTTTTGAGACTAGTCTTCTGCTCTTCTCCTAAGATGGGTGCACCGCCTTTACCACCATAGTTGAGGTCCTTTTTGAACTGTGCGAGTTGAAAGAACTGTCTGATCCGAGAGTAGGAAGACGATATGGTCGGCGTCGTTATTGATGAAGCTGTCACGGACGAACCAGTAGATACGACAGCATCCTTGGTCGTAGGTGGGAGCGAAGCGAAAGATTTCTGGTTTATGATGGGCAAGAATAGCCTGGTGGATTGAGGATTTGTCCGGACGAACGACTGACTCGGCAACGGAAGTTTCAGCCTGCGTTGGGATTGTACGCTTGAGAACATACGAGCCGAGCAGCTGTGAGGAAACATGTTGTTTGCTCTCGACATAAGCTGTGGAAGATGGCCGATATGAACGACCGATCGTCCGGCCATCATGACGGCTTTGAATAAAAGAGCGAGAGAAGAAAAGGGAAGAAGTGTATCCGAAGAAAAGCAGAGCTGGACTTGATCGAGGTCGGATGTGGACGAGTCGAGCGGTGAGCGAAGTGTGTCCAAACGGGTGTAGTCTGATTGTAATGATTTGTAGTATATTCTGTAGTCTTGCTATAGTTTCACAGTCCTCTCTTAGCCTCTAAACATTGAGCATCCTACTCCTGTTTCTATTCCTTTTCTTCTATCGCTCATTTCATCCTGTTCCGTTTCATTCCAGAAACATGCTGTTTGCAGAGCTCTAGTTTCGGATCTGACGTTCAGTAGATGTTTGTCGATAAGTCTTGTCTGACTCCCTCCTGGCTATACGATAACCGCCATGAACGGTGTAACCATGACGCTAGCTATAACCATGTTGTAACCATGTTGTAACCATGTTGTAACCATGAATGACCGTCTGTGGTGCCGATGGCCGATGGCCGATCGTCATCAATCATCCTTTCCGTAAGAGCCAGGTATTCTGTTTCTTCATAGTCATCGACCATTTCATTCATCCTCTTCATACATCTATCTTTTTCAGAACCCTCATTTACCTCACCATGTTTGCTCGCAAAGCTTTGAGTTCCGTCAGGCCTGTAGCCACCAGGTTGTTTTCGTCTAAGGCGTCTGCACCTCTATCGTCCGGACGGGCATTCGGTTACGCTGCCGTATCCGCTCTTGGTCTTACCGTCGGTTACAACTATGTCAATTCTGGATCGGTCAACCCTGCTTTGGGAAGGTTGGGTAACGTCGTTCATCTCGATGGGCCAACCTCAAACACTCCTGCAAAGTCCGGTGAGTCATTCTGGGTTCTTACTGGTGTGCGGGTGTAGAGATCTGTTTTGAAAGGAGGTCGTGTAGGAAAGAAAAAGGCAGCGCATAGCTGACAAATTGATACGTTCCATCCGATCCAACCTGCTCCGCTCCGCTCCGATCCGATCCGATCGCACCCTCCGACCCAACTAGCTCACCCGGATAGCAAGGCAAACCCGAATGTCTCTCGAGATGCGAAACCGTCTACCGGGATCGAGCCCGCAGAGGTTTCGTCCTTGGCTTCGACGAAATCTCGGGCTGGAGGAGGAGAAGAGCCAACGGCTGACATAACCGAGATTCCTCAACACCGAAAGAAACCTTCGGAGCAGACCAAGTCGGCCAAACCATCATCTGGAATCGAGCCTGTCGAGGTCTCTTCAAAAGCTTCGACGATGTCCAGGGTCGGAGGTGGTGAGGAGGACGCGCCGGTCCGGAAGGAGAAGAAGCCAGAGGGAAAGAAGAGCGAAAAGATTGATGGAAAGGACGAGCCTGGAGTGTCCCCAGAGGAGAAGGCAAGTGGGGCGAGCGAGAAGGGTGGTGACGAAGAGGACAAGTCTCAGCAGGCTGCCTACAACGAGGAGACTGGCGAGATCAACTGGGACTGTCCCGTGCGTAAAAGTCTTTTCTCTTCTTTCTCCTTTTTTCTTCTTCTTCTTCTTCTTCTTCTTTTTCGAAACCTATTCCACTTTTTGCCTGTATAAAAACACGTCCAGCTAAGGCAGATTATGATTTGTGCTCTCTATAGTGCTTAGGAGGAATGGCCCATGGACCTTGCGGTCCAGAGTTCAAGGAGGCTTTCTCGTGCTTTGTGCACTCTGACCAAGAACCCAAGGGAGTGGAATGTGTGGAAAAGTTCAAGGATATGCAGAACTGTTTCCGAGCTCATCCTGATGTCTACGGTGAAGGTCTGTCGAACTCTTTGTTTGCCTCTATTCGTTTTTCCTTTTGGTTTCTTACTCGGCTCGGACAATGAACTCACTCGCTTACTCTTTTCTGGCACGCTCGCAGAGATCACAGACGATGAGGAGAGCTCGGACATTAATGAGCAACAGGCCGACCAGATGGGACACTTGGAGGAGGAGGCCAAATCCGAAGATGCGCTTTCTTCGGACGATAACAAGGAGAAGAAGGAGAAGAAGGAGAAGACGGAGAAGAAGAAGGAACAAAAGTAGATGGGAAAAATTCAAGAGGAACGGTCTCATTGTATACAACCCAAAAGTCACCCCCAAGAATGTCGAGGATGGATAAGGCAAACGATGAAAGATTTAAAAAAAAAAGACCGATATATTAGACACGTGTGAGACGATGAATAAGTACAGAGCTCGCGCAAGTGGAGAAGAAGAAGAAGAAGAAGAAAGCTGTAGCAGATGACAGACTGTAAAACTTGCCGAAAGACGCTGATTATCGTTCTATCCAAACTTAATGTGGGAAAGACCGACAGAGTTTCATCGCCCACGATCGATATCCTTCGTTCGATTGTCCATCTCATCGACCCACCAATGTTTTACTCTTCTTGCTTCCTTGTTCCTTTTATCGACTGGTGCTAGCGCTTGCCTGATCTCAATCCAAGTTCTGTCTGATCCCGTTTTGCCTGAATGGGAGGGCGCGTACGAGAAAGAGACAGAAATAGATAGAGATGAATAAAAGGGAGATGGAAAGAAACGAGAACAGAAGAGATAAAGAACGGGGATTGACCGGTATGTATATGTGTATGTCCAAATAAACAGATAGGCATCTACTTCTATTTGTAGAAGTACACAGACATACAATGATAGCAAAACGCGTACAACATCACTAGACCGCGGCGTACGCACGAGTTTGGATTAAGCAGAAGAGATCAATGGTGATATCGGTGGTTGTAGTGTCGGTGTAGAGACGAGTGAACGTCGGGGCGAGCGAGGGGTTGAAATAAGAGAAGAGAAAATAGGACAATTTAGCCGAGAGTCTGGGCGGGCAGATGGGCGGACGGATGAGGCGTGCTTCGATGTGAGCGACAGCGATATTTTTGAATGATGACTCGTCCGTGAGGGTTATTGCTTACACCTTCGTCCTTCATTCATTCTTCGTTCATCCTTCCTCATTCAACTACCTCGTCGTTCTCATTGCCATCTATCCCTCTTCCCTGCATATACACATCCGCATTCACATTCATATTCACATACACTCCTTGAGTCGCTCACGCATATAATTGGGGATACGTCTCCTTGCCAGCTCTTACCCTCTTTTCTCTAGCTCTTGCTAGATTCATCTATTGGAACGTTTCGTACCGCTCTCTTCTCAACTTTCAGTCAACCTTTGGGAGAATCCTCGAGCCAATGTCCTTCTTTGTAGACCTTTTTAAAGGTTGCTGTGGAGCACGTTCAAAACCTTCTTCCGTATGTATATCCCCTTCTCTCTGTCCTTCAAATTTAAATTCTTAGACTGAATCTTCAAAAATGATGACCTGGGCTTTGGCGACGTGGTTGATGGGATCTGTATATTCGAATTCTGATATCATAGGACCCATCAGAGAGGACACCACTCATAGAGCCGACATCTGAAGTGACCTCTTCGTTAGTTTCGAGATGATTCCGCTTTCGATCTCTGCCGATGCCAGTTCTCTCTTGTGTTCTCACTTTCTGCCCCCTCGTCTATATCGAATTTCTTTGGAAAACTAGATCACCCAACTTGTCGGTCACGCCTTCACAAGACCTTGCATTAGAAAGAGAAAGAAGAAAGGCAAACTTGTTGAAACTTCAGCACGCCGTGGAGAGGTAATTTCTTTTGTCTTGTTCTATTCTTCATTCTGGAGCTTTCTCGTCAACGATACTGAGGTGCGTGTATATCTTTGAACTCGGAAAACGGCAAATATATCAACAGTGATCTAGCGTCGATGCCAGGAAATATTGCACCGCCAGGCTCTTCGGTCGTTAGTTCCCCGAGCTTCCGATCGAGATCCTTGAGCGGGAGTGCCTCTGGCCCGTTGAGTTCGTCCGGGTCGGATGAAGTAGGCGAACAGGAGACACTGCCGAAAAAGTCTGCGTTGAAAGAGGTCAGTGTGATGGATTGGTTCAAGGAGCACAAATCTGGTCGTCATTTGTAAACATACATGCTGACTTGGAGAGATTGGATTGATTGGTCTTTTTTTTTTCTTCTTCTATCCGGGCGCGGCCGGGGCGCATACAGTCATTCTCGTCGCCACAGGTCGGCCAGATGAATTCACTGTTGCCTCCTTCGTCGCCCTCTGCTAGTACATCGGGGACAGGAGCGAGTCCGGGTCGATCGAGTAAGAAGAAAAAAGGATTAAAGACATACAAGCCTGGAGCCGGATGGTGATCAAAGTGTCAAGAGGATCTACTGCTCCGTCGATTTATTCTTCCTTTTTCTTTTGTATACATAATTTCCTGTTCTTCCCCTCTTTGTGCTATGTGTTCATTGCCTTCTTTTTGACATCTCTTTGTAGAGTACAACTCTTTCTATCTTGCCCCTTATCTGTGTGCGTGTGCGTGTATGTGAATAGTGTCTTACCGCAACGAAAAAAAAGAAACTGAAGAGAAGAACTCTTTTCCTTTTCTGCATTCTTCTACTTTATCTCCCCATCCTCCCCGCTTTAGCTCTCTCCCGTATGTTCTACTGTTGACGATTTCTCTGTGTCCGGTTCTCTCACACCTATCTGAAATTTGAATGTGATGTTTTCCCCACACTCTCTGTGTCTAGAAGTCAAAATGAGTATGTGTAAAGATAGCAAGAGTTATACTGTAATTAAGAATGTCAAGCGAGGAGAGAAAAGACGAACTAAGGAAGCAAAAAGAAAAAGAAAAGCAGAAAAAAAAAACACGGCGTGAAGCGACGGGGATGCTTTTCTGTCGTGACAATGTGTATTCCTGATGGGTGTGTATTTATATAAAATAATTACAAACAGGTTGGTTGACAAGGAGGTAAGCGAAAGAAAAAAGAAAGAAGGACGAAGGAATGAAAAGGAATTGACAGAGAAGGAGAGAACCTATTGGAAAGAAAACCATGATGGCTATGCACGTGTGGGTGGAAGCGATCGAGTGGTCAGGGTTCATAGAGCGCCGCTCAAACATGTGCGTGGGAAGACGGCAGAGAAGAGAAAGAAACAATCGATGGGACCTGGAGGTCTAGGGGAATAGGCGTGGAAACAGAGATGAACTATTTACAATGACTGAATAGCGCCACTAGCGTTCGATCAGGACATTCGCGGGGTACGAACGCCACAGACTCTCAAAGTTTATAACGATGCCGTCATAGAACACCCATAGATATCATGACCGATAGAACGGGATAACACGAATCAACGCGGTGAGGTGCAGTGATCGATGCGCAGTGGAGCCCACTCTACAAC
>MVAH01000288.1:0-13030 GCA_014825575.1 Phaffia australis
GAGAGAAAAAAAAAAAAAAAAAGAACAGTCCGACAATCTTATCGAAAAGGATGGACGGCAACGGATGGCAAAAGACTGACCATCGATAAGTTTTCCTCGGTATGTCTGACCGGTCTTGAGCTCGACAGTGATGACGTGTCCAAGGGACTCTTGAAGCAGTTTAACAGGGACTATCTCCAAGGAAATCAAACCAAAGAACAAGAACCAGATTGAAGCGTTCAAGCGACGAGCCCAAAGATGAAAAAGGATTTGAAAAGATTAATCCAACGGATGGATTAGTTTTCACATTCCCATCAGCCCTTCATTCCAACAACTCAACAGACAAGTTCTTACCTCCGAGATTGGCCATGATGAAAGTATATCAAGAGGATCACAAAGAGAAGGTTGATGGTCTATCGGGTGGTGGTAGTAGGTAAAGAGGAAGGCTAAAAACGCGTGAGAGAAAAAGATGGCGATGAACGATTATTAGAAAAATTTGTAGTTGATTTTAAAAAAAACACTACAAAAATTTCTAGTCTTTTCTTCCCCTTTTTTAACCTTCCTCTATCCTACCTTCACGACTACTTTAACCAGCACACACCATCTGCCTTAGGAAGCCATACGTTCATCTGTGCGTGTACAATGGATCAATCAGATTACGGTCAGTTCATCTTTGGGTTATCTACTGTTCTTTTGGCTCTTTTGGTCGCATCTGGATTCATTAGATCCAGCGGTTCTGCCTTGATTCGACCTACCTTTGACGTCCAACTCTTTTACTCACTCTTCTCTCTTTTTTCTTTCGCTGTTTGCTCTTCTTCTTCTTCTTATTTCTCTCAACAAACAATCAGACCGAAGACCGCGACATCGTGATGATGACAGGGATCGACGATCTCAGCGAAGTTACGATGACCGGCAAGTTCCCTTCCTCTTTGGTCTCTCGGTCTCGACGGGAACAAGTCAAGATAGAAACGCGTCTTAACCTCTCCTCTCAAATTGGTCTATTTTGGTTCTCTTTCATCTCCTCTTCTTCCTTTCTTTTTCTTTGTTTCTTCTGGCGTTGACCTCTACAGAGACGACCGGAGACGAAGCCATAGAGATGATTATGAGGATAGGTCATCCAGACGTGGAGACGATAGATCCGATTACCGACGAGACGACCGAGATCGAAGACGGCGGGATGATGATTATGGTCGAGGCGAAAGGTATGTTGAGGGTTCCCTTTGTCGCTCCCTCGTCATACCTATTATCTTCAAGCTTACCTCGGCCTGGCCTCTTTTTGGTGCACATACAGAGACTACCGAAGAGGAAGTCGAGACGACTACAGAGATGGAGGTAGACGGGACAGAGGTCGGGGCGACGGTCGGGATGGTTATTCCCGGGATTCCCCTGATAGGCGAAGCCCTACTCCTGAAGGAGCTATCCCCCTTAGCAAACGAATTCGAAGGAAGACGTTGTGGGATATTCATGGACAAGGATTAGAAACTATGAGTGCTTTACAGGCCAAGCAGATGGGTTAGTTCATCCAGCCCGATTCCTTCTTCTCGTATTGCTTTCGACTCTTCTTGACTAAGAATCCCCTTCTCTTCGGACCATCACAAAACAGGACTCTTCCATCCTCCGGGTCCCAACAGACAGCATGGCCCTCAGTATGTGATTGATCCGGACGGCAACCCTCGTCCGTTGCATCCTCACCCGGGTGGGGGTCCTGGACACCACTCGAACCGAATGGGATTCCCTGGAGGTCCAGGAGGTCCTGGTGGGTTCCCTGGTGGACCAATGGGTGGTCCAGGAGGAGGAGGGCCTGGGGGGCCTGGGTTCCCTCACATGCATCTCAACAACTTTGGTTCTCATGGAGGCCCTCGTCAGTTTGGTGGGCCTGCTTCCGGAGGGCCAGGTATGGCAGGAGGACCGCCGGGTATGTTGGGCGGTCCGTCCGCCTCATCCCTCAACATGACTAGGCAAAGAAAGAGGTTGTACGTTGGAAACGTCACTTATGATTGTAATGAGCAAAACTTGGGCGCTCTCTTCAACGAGAAGATGCATGAAATCGGGTTTGCAAAGAACGATGAGGGTGAGCCGGTGGTTGGTGTCTCGATCAACCACGACAAGAGTTACGCTTTCGTCGAGGTTAGTTTTTTTTTTTTCTTAATCTTTCTGATCTCATCAAGATGATACCTAAATTTGGCTTCATATATATCCTACATTTCATCTCCTCCAGTTCCGAACGCCCCAAGAGGCAACTTCAGCCATGGTATTTGACAACATTGTCTTTGCCAACACTCTTCTCAAGATCCGTCGACCCAAGGACTTCGTGCCCGAGGAAGGTTCCGAACAAGGCGCCCCTTACATTCCCGGTGTCGTTTCTTCCAACGTGCCGGATTCGCCAAACAAGATCTTCATCGGTGGTTTGCCCAGTTACTTGAACGACGAACAGGTCATGGAGCTTCTCAAGAGTTTCGGAGACTTGAAGGCGTTCAACTTGGTCAAAGAGAACGGAGATCCGGATCGATCAAAGGTAGATTTTCAGCCCTCCCTCTTCTCTGCCCCTTGATCCTCTTTCTCTCTATGTCTGTCAATGTCGTCTAAACGTTTCTCTTCTCGATTTCATAGGGCTTTGCTTTCTGCGAGTACGTCGATCCTGAGCTGACCGAGGTAGCTATCCAAGGATTGAACAACATGGAGCTTGGTGATCGATACCTTGTCGTCCAACGAGCTTCCGTCGGTAAAGGTGCTTCCAACGGACCAAACGGTTCATTCGGTAGCGGTGGCAACAATGCTCCTCTAGGAGGCGGTCCCCGAGGACCCGGCGTGACGAACCCGATGAACCTTCCTCTTCCCGCTTTCGCTACCGCTCAAAACAATGAGCCGATCAGCTCTAGAGCGATCGTCATGCTCAACATGGTCACACCCGAAGAGTTGTTGAACGACGAGGAATACGTCGATATCCTGGAAGACATCACTGAGGAGTGTTCCAAGTATGGAGAGGTGGAGGAACTCCGAATTCCTAGACCAACAAAGAAGGAGAAAAAGTACGCCGGTTCGACCGACAAGGCAGAGTCCGCAGAGATCGAGGCCGCAAAGAGAGACGAGGAAGCCGGGGTCGGCAGGGTCTATGTCTTGTTCAGAACGTTGGAGGGCGCCAGGGCTGGTGTAGCTGCGATTGCCGGAAGACAATTCGGTGGTAGACAGATCATCTGCGCTGCTTTGGACGAGGTGAGAACATAGTTCTTTTTGGCTTCTACTGACGATTACCAAGGTTCTAATCCCTCTCCTTCTCATGATCCTTGTTTTCAATCGCAGTCCGAGTTTGCAAGCAAACGGATCGGAAACCAGGATGTTGAGCCTGCTCCTTTCACAGAATCTGTTGATCAGGCCGCTGAGTAGGATGCTTGATAGATTCAACCAGATCCTCATATTGTTTTAAAAGCGATCGCTCGTTACTATGTCGTTGTTGTTATCTCTTGTTCGAGCTTCATTCTCTTTGTATTTAAAAAGGGATCAAATCAAAAAGGATGCATATGTTTTCATGTGACATCTATTCCGTGTTGTTCGAGGCATCAAGATCTTTTGGCTCAAAAGAGAGGAAAGAAACCCAGAAGACGGTGGAACAGGATGTAGATTAGAATACAAACTAAAGACAAGACAACAGAGAGAAAGATAAAGCTTGAAGCGTAGACTGTCGAGAGAACAAACAACAAACGGAACAACAAGTAACGAAGCGGAACAGCAAGCAACGAAACAAAATGACAAGCAGGATAGCGGTCCGAAAGAAAAGGAAGAAAGAAAGAAAAAAACAGAAGGTTCAATCACCAATGTCTATTCCTTTTACCTGATGACAGACGTCCACCCCACGTCAACCTCTCATCGTCGGCCTCATCATCGTACAAGAACTCTGAAATATCTCCCTCGGCCCTATCTCTCAGATTGACTTCTTGGTTGTCTGGAAAGACGCCATTTCGCGTAGGGGTGACCTCGCCCGAGTGAAGGAATGGCTGGGGATCGCTTGATCGGTTGGTCGAGGGCACCCAGATATGTTGATCTAGCCCCTCGTCTAGGTCCTTCTCTTCCATTCGACCAAGATCGCGGTTGTCCTCTTTGTTGTCGAAACAGAATTTTCGAGCGGGGTCCGGATACTCCATATAGCCTGAAGAGTATCTCATAGAACTTATGGATTTACTCCTCCGAGAATCAGGATGATAAGACGAGAAGGAAGAAGTAGGAGAAAAGTCGGATGAGGCCGTGATTGATTCTACACTGGATGATGCGCTCGTTCGTCTGTCCATGTCCTCTAGTCGGATCGCATGAGCGTTTTCGGCGCGTTCGATTCGAGCTTGACGTACTTTTCACCAAGTTCATCAGAAGAACGAATGAGAACACTGAATCATAAGCTGAAAGAGAGAGAGAGAGAGAAACAGTACACACGGCGGTCTAAACGTTCCTCTGTGTCGCTATCCCCGTCCAGTTGGACAGATACCATTTCTTTGCTCGAACCAACCCCAGATAGAGTCTGCGCCATCTGAGACTTGAATTTCGTGTTGTCTTCTAGTTCGACTCTTCTACTGTTTTCTATATTGATTACGGGCCATGATTGTAAAATCAAAAGAGTGAAAGAAGATCGGATGAGCAGTCGATTCTTTCCGTCTTCTGGTTCTACGGGGAACACAACCAAGATATAGGGAGAACGAACCTCTGAATTTCAAACTGTCATTCTCAAGCATCTGTTTCTGATGCTTCAGCTTGTCTCTCACTCCGACCACCCCAAAGATGAATCCGATCACAAAGAACAAGGTGCATACGGCTGCCATCTTTGAGGGATGAACGCGACGAACGAAAAGGAAAGGACCCCGAGCGGATCAGTACAAACTTGACGGCGCCTTTGTTTAGAGTAGGGAGGGAGAATCTCGGGAAGGAACGACTTACGATCGCGCTCACGTTGATGACCATGGGCTGACTGGTGGTATCCGACGGGGTACTCGTAGCTATCGAGGTGGCGGTCGTTCTCGTGAAAGACGGTTCTGCCAACGTGAATGTTTTGGACTGAAGGAAGGAGGATGCATTTTAGACACCTCCATGTAAGCGACCGATTCAAAGCTTGAACAAGAAAAAGAAAGAAAGGTGTGCAAACCGATTCGGTGCAGAACGTGACAAACTGATCGTATGCAGTATCCAGGTTATGTTGGGCCTCGCATTGTTGTTGAAGGCAGGTCTAGTATAGACGATATCAAATTGTGTTAGACACACTCATACAATGAATGGGAACGAAGAAAAAACCCCTGTGCTAGCCATAGGCACTTGGTTCTCCTATCGGCATCAAACAAAGACACACACCACGATGGAACCCTGCCAGGCTGAGGACCCACAAAGACAAGCTGAATCCAAAGACTCACACATCTGTTCAGATGTGTTTGCCATACATGTCGACGCACAAGCCTCGGTTGAGCCACTCTGGACACTACGTTTTGAGGCTTGACTCTGTCTCTGTGAGAGAAAAGGAAGAGGTTTAGATGTTGGAATCAGGATAGCAGGCATGCTCGGTCACCTTCTTGGATAGACTAAACTGATCAAGGTAAGAGTTTGACTGAGAGATGGTGTGGTCAGTGAAGTAAGTAGAGAGTCGATTGAGCGTTCGAAATAGAAAAGAAAGAAGAGACAGAGCGGAAGGAAGGTCTGTAAAGACACGACCTAGTGAAATGAAAGGGGAATGGGCATCAGAGCATTCATTGTCTAGAAGAAAGGAAAACAAAAAAAAAACAAAAGAAGGATGAGAAAGGGAACATGTAGAAGGTGACGTTCATTGTATGAGGTGTTCGTCTCTCGATTCATTCTTTTGTCTGACTTTAGAGGTGCAAACTCAAGGCAAAGAACTTCCATAGAGGTATTCCTGCCGAGATGAGCTTCTCTGTGTCTCCTTCATCATATTACCTGATGGATATGAGAGGAGGATGAAGATGAAGATGAGATACGAAATCTCAAAGGGAAGAAATAAGAGAACGTGAAAGGACTTGAAACATTCTTTCGTCTTGCCCCTTTTGTGCGTCAACCCCTTAAGATGACCGCATTTGTTTCAGATAGGCAGGTAATATCATCAAAAGGATTCAGACAAAGCATAACATACTCTCCAATCTACATGTCTCTCAGCATGTCTCTCACTCCACTTTGAGGTACTGCCACATCATCCAGCTTCCGATTGATCGATAAGGCTTCCAACTTTCCGTCAGCAGATCCATCTCTTCGGGCGTCAAGTAAGCTCCGGCCTGCTTTTTACCTGCCAATCGGCTCTTGAGTAATTCTAGCGTTAACGTGCCCGGGAGCTCTGGAGCAGGCGTCGGTGGATACGTCATCGGTTGATTCTTGACCGCCGGTGATGGCGAGCCAGGAGTTTCGAACACAAGTCGTGTGGGTTTCAGCCCGGCAGGTGTGGAGGGGGTAGGAGGAGGAGGAGCACCAGCTGAGGAGGAGGAGGAGGAGGAAGAAGCAGCGGGATCAGATGTATCAGACGTTTGATGCGTAGAGCCCAAAGGCAAAGATGATACAGTCTCTTCGAGGTTGATTCGGCCGTTGGGGTTAGTCTGCCCATCAATTACCCATTTCAAAAGACCTTTCTGTGCCGCCAGATCACCGCTGTCACATACAAGGATGAAAAGATTAAGTCAATATCGGTTTCTCGTTTCCTTGATGGAGGGAAGCCAGTGACGCAATGCTAAGCATACCATGGAAGGATGTTCGGCCGTCGAAGAATGAAGATACTAAACATATCCACCGTCCACTTTAATTTGACCGTGAGAAGGAAAGAAGATGATATTGGTCAACTATCTGACAGTCAGTGAGGAATATAGAAAGCTTCCTCACCGGGCCGATACCTCGGACAGAGAGCAACGTCTCTCTGAGCTGCTCGTCCGATGCTTCCATCAAAACATCCTGGCTCAGCTCTCCACTGATAAACTTTTCAGATATACCCAACACGTATTCGGCTTTTCTTCTAGACAATCCAGCCGATTTCAGGATATCTATCTGAGGCTCAGGAAGGGCGAGAACTTGAGTGGGAGTCGGGAAACGTTTCGTAGTGCTGATATCGGGTGTTTGATATACATATAATTAAAGAAGCAAGTTGATACACATCAATACCCATGGGGATTGAGAAAGATGAGTAAGACATCAGCTCGAACCTTTCCAGGCTGGTCCCAGGCTTATCTGGGAGCTGATCAGGAAAGAAGAGCCCGGTACTAGTGTTGAGTGTGGTATTTAAGAGGAACGCCAGCCAATGAGTTTGCTTGTTTGTCCCAAAGAAGGAATACATGAGCGCAGAAATAAACGTACAACCTATGAGTGATAGCTGCCGCCGCCGACACTGCAAGCTGCTGGCCCATTCTTTTACACGTCCAACCGCGGACTGCTCAATTTGGTTCCGCTTTTCCTAAAGGCCAGGACCGACATCTGGAAGGGAACTCACAGGATTCCGATCAGAGCATTATAGCAGTTCTCCTCCCGTGGTTTTTCGAAATGCTTGAATGGGAATTTCTCAAACATAGCTTCAAATCTCGAATCACTATCGATCAGGTGTCGCTTTGCATCTTGCATAGAGAACGATAGGGTGGCTGGAATAGTTTGTGGAGCTGTTAAGGAATGATCCTCGTTCGAGCCTGGTTTTACTGTTGGTGATGATAGATTAACTGTCTCTGTCGCTGTCTCTTTCTCGGCGAGTAAAGCGGCCAATCCAGCCTTGGCTGGACCTTGTGGAATGGACGGCTTTGTATCTGATTTGAACCTTTTGACAGCAGGAGGTGGAGTTAAAGGAGGGCTGCCGAGCTGAGAACCGAGCCGGACAAGAGATTTCACAGAAGAAGCTCGAGTCACGGGTGCCATTGGGTTAGTTTGATATGTTGAAAGATGAGTTGTGAGTGTTAGTGGATGAACGAATAGGACGAGATATCAATCCAGTGGCGAGGATAAGGATGGATTGGATCCGGTCAGTAAGCATACCCACCACACACCACTACACACCACACCACCACACCACACACCACACCACACCACACCTATACATCACATCTATATCGGATGGTCACGGATCGACCACTACCGGCCTTGGTCCGGTCTAAAGCGCAGCAGCTAGGTGGAGTGACTCAAGAGATTGACGAGGAAAGGAATAACCCTAACATCAAGTTTTATCGTCCATTCCATTAGTGTGTACACACTCTCGTGCTTCGAACTTAGCAAAAACATCATCATCATCATCATCATCATCAACTACTGTACGTTTACGTTTGTATAGTACATGGATTGTTCTTCTGTGGACACATGTTGCTCAATGATGCTCTTTGGTTCCGAGTAGACTCACTGATAGTTCGCTTGTCGTTTTGTCTGAATAAAGAATAAAGATTAAACATGGCAGGATGGCTGTATGTATCTTTGGTTTCACACAGAGGGTCGAACATACGAGATTAACTCCTTTTTTTTTTTTTTTTTTTTTTTTTTTTTAAATCTACTAATGATCCGACTTGTCATTCTTTAATCTTTAAGAAATCTAGATACAGGTCGGTTAGGATCTGGAGGTACTGGGGGCATCGACCTAAACTTAACACCTGTATGTCATCGCCGTGATGGGTTTTCTCTCCTCTGCAGGTGCCGAGCTTGGCCCTGGGTTTGCTAGAAGATTTTTGAGAGACTTTATATCATCCATCGTATTCTTACACACAGCCACTGACCATATTGTATCTGATCGTTCTCTGGTCTGGTTCTGCTGTATCGGTTTCCGTTGATGGATGAAATCGTGTTCCTCAGGAGAAGAGTGCTTTCGAGTTTATGGGCTTGACTTGGGTGAGTTATATGGACTTTAGAGTTTCCTCGGCCGACCGCGTTCCTGTTGACCAAACCGTCATCTCACTTCTTCTTCTTGGTATCTCAGTCTCAACGGCGTTCGTTCCAAAAGTGTTTCGTCTGCATTATGAATTCGAGTACTAACCAAAGGATGACCGGCTGTTCTCACTTTGGACTCGCATAGTCATGGGGTGAGTAGATAACCGCCTGTGACTTTATCTGATGTCTCCGTTCAGTAATGCGCTAAAACTGATACGGCTCGCTTCATGAACTCACAAACAGATTCGGAGCTTGTGAGTTGTTCTATCACTCTATCCATGTGTTGCAGCATTCTTAGCTGTCCGTCGTTGTCGTCGACTGACCTTTTGATTGACCATCTGCGCGTATACAGGCTTGGGATTAGGCTTCGTCATATCGTTAATCGGCGCGGTCCTTCTGTACGTGCATAACGTTCCTTGCCAAAACGCAATGGCATCACCTGCTTGATGCTCCAAGCTTATCGTCACGGATTCTTTTGTTCACTTAGGTTCATAGGGTCAACTATATCATTCGCTTGTGAGTACAGCTTCTTGGCAGATACCGTGTTCGCTCGTCTCAGAGCTAACCAAGAGTTCGGTTGAATAGTCTTGTATGCCGTGGGATGCATCATCTCTTTGATCGGAACTGGATTCCTGGTTGGATTCTTGAAACAATTCAAGATGGTCCGTTCATCTCCATCTTCCTTGCCTGATCTTGCATTCAAACAAGACGACACTGACCCGTGGTATCTATCCTCTCATGCTTTCCGGGCTTCTATCTCACAGATGTTTGCTCCTGTCCGTTTGGTTGCCACTGCTATCTTCCTCGGATCGCTGGTGATGTGCTTCATCGCTGCTTTCGTTCTCGGCAATGCGGTGCTCTGTATCGTCTTTGTGATCATCTCGTACTTGGCGTTTGCCTGTGAGTCTTTCCTCCCAAGTCCTGCTTTCGCCTGCGTTTGGTTTCTGGAGGCTGACAGCAATGGAGGTTGGATTTCATAGGGTACTCGTTGAGCTATGTCCCATATGCGAGGTACGAATGAGACATTTCTAGTCTTTCGCTTTTTCAACAACATCAGTACTAATCTCCTTCGCATCTGTTTCACCTTCGATAGATCTCTTGTGAAGAACGTTGTCTCAAAGTTTGTCGGTTGAGAGCTTTGGATGAATTCAATATTATGCGCTTGGCTGCTCTCTATCAATATACAAGGTTCTGGAAAAAGGATATGATTACGTAACAAAACATCAGCCTTGGTTTCAGCCTGACGTCAGACTGAACTCGAGAAAATTAAGTTCATAGCCAGTAAGCCTCAGACGACACGTCTCCTTTGACCAGCCTTGTCCACCAAACGGTCATACCAATCCTTCAGAAGAAGTAGTAGTAGCAGTAGTAGTCGTAAGAAGGATCATGGCTGAAACAACGAACAGACGTCAGACGAGGTCATCTCAACCGGCTCCACCTCCACCTCCAGAGCCGGTGTATTGTATATGTAGAGAACCCGACACGCCATCGAGGAACATGATCGCGTGTGATTCATGTGGAGAATGGTTCGTTTGCCTATCACACTCATCTGAGCTTTGGGTTTCTTTTGTTCTTTCGTTGTTGCCGCTAACACCTACTTGTGTTGTTTTTCTTGGTCTTCTCTATGTGAATTTGGTTGGAATCCATATCTATCGAACGGATGGATGAACGATTTGTCTTCTACCGCGTGCTCGCTTCAATAGGTATCATTGGGACTGTGTTGGGTTGGACGAGGTGATTGCTCAGAATATACGTTCGTATCCATCTAATTCTCTTCTTCGTTTCATCCTGACCTCAAGTTGATGTAACCTGTGAGATCGACTTTTGTGTGCTCATATCGTCTATTCGTTCTTCTGTTCCGTTCTTACTGGGATCTCTCTTCCGCTTCTGATCTTCATCTGTTACTACCTGTTGTTTCCTCGTCCTCCTCGTCCTTCTCGAATACTTCTCGTCTTGGCCTTCTCTGTGTGATCCCTTCCGATTCTCAGATATCTACATATGTAGCAGCTGTCAATTAGCCACCGGCCGGCAAACTACTCGTAAGTTTCTGTTCTTGATCAGTCAGACGTCACGTCTGTATAGCAAGATGTGTCCTGGTCTGCTCTGGATATTTTTTTCGGATGGGGAACAACATCAGTCGGCTTCGGGGCCACTTGATGAGATCTATGATACTCTTCGCTCATAACTGCGTGTAAGGAAGAAGAAGAAAGAAGAAGAGTAGTAGTTTCCTAGTCGTTTCTCTGATAGGTTCGAGCCTGCGACAGGGTGAGCCTGCACGAGGATCAAGGTGAGGGAAGACGATCGATCAAGATCGCTATACCTCTCCTTCCTCTTACCCTTGACTGAGGCCATACAATGCATTTCTGAGCTGTGTCTGTCTCTTCTCTTGCGAGATGCTGGCTCTGCTCTATCCTTTACTCCTTTCCACCGTTGAGAATCTTTTTCATACATATAATCTCTTCTTCTCTTTACCGCGTTCTGTATGACGACAAGACGACACGCCTAGGATATATGCATATATGCATAGATCTTCCTTCTTCTTTTCTCTCTTGAAACACAGAGAGAGAGAGAGAAAGAGAGACCACTGATGGCAACATAGTCCTCTTTGAATGGGATATATACAGGAGGATAAGGCTCAAGAGAGAAGCTTGGTAGACCTAAAATGTCTCCATAGGCTGATGGGGAAGTTGAAGAAACCAAGAGCGGTGAAATCCGCTCTACTTCTACTTCTCCTCTTTCTCTCCTTTCCCTTCTTCTTCCAATCCAAACATCCTTCTCTTCTGTTCTCTTTTTCTTCTTCTTTCTTTCTTTTTCTTTCCTTGTCTTTTTTCACCTGGTTGATCTCTCTCTCTTGGTTTCGCCATGTATCTCCTTCACACGTCTACTTCTTGCTGTTTTCCGAGCTTGCCTCGTCAGATGCTGACCTTGTTTGGATTCTCTCTCTGCTTGCAGGCCATCCCTCTCTATATACATTCGCCGATCCCTCTCTTCCTTCAACCTCTCAAACATATCAAGACACCAGTTATATCAGCTCCACCATTGATCCTTCGTTCATCGTCGATCCATATCCTCTCCCTGATGAATTCGGAGGTGGCAGCAGCTCCTCGGTAGGCGAACAAGCCTCTCGTGCACAGCCCGATTGGTATACCGAGTCGACATTGAATACAGGATACGCATCGTTCTACCCGGCCAACCCTCTCTCGGCCACTCCGCATATATCCCAGGGCTCAGTTGATGCCACCCAGCAAGGATTCTATCCAGAACTCAACCAGGCTGGAGACTTTACCTTCAATCAAGCTGCGGGAGAAGAAGAGGACGCTCGGTCAAGTCAGCATCAGCAACAGGCTCGAATAGGGAAAGGAACCGTTGGAGATGCCGAGTGGATCGAAGAGGAGACAGGCAAGAAAAGGAGAAAGAGTTCGAAAGCGGAACCAACTTTGAACCAAGTAAGTGATATCTGTCTCGTCTCTATCTTCGGCCTTCATCACACGCTCGTAGCGGAAGCGATCGCCAGTCATCCAACTAATCATCATCTTTATCTACAGACCCCATCCAAACCTCGACAACAACGCAAGTCGAGTGCCAAATCAATCTCATCAAATCCGGTCGCTCAATACAGCTCACCTGGGAATGAAGACTCTGCCTCTTCTCTACCTGGAAAGTCAACCGGTGGCAACCCAGCTGGCCAATATTCTCCCACCGTGCCCGTCAAATCGACACCCCAAGTCGCCAAGAAGCCTGCTGTGCCGGTCGTTCCTGTCAAGAGTGCGAAGGAGAAGGAGAAAGAGGCAACTGAGGGACTGAGAAAAGCAGGAAGCACAGCGATCGCTACTGTGCTCAAAGCGTTGCTCGCCGAGGACGCAGCCGCGGTTTACGCAGGGGAATTAGAAGAGTTGGTCTGGAACGCAGAGGACGGAGGAAGTGTGATAGGACGCAGAAAGTATACGTACGTAACAAACCTATCTCATCTCTGCTCTCGGATCGATCAGCTGTCAGGGAACAAGGATGGGTCCCGAGAAACGAAGAACGTGCTACTTACTCACAAAAATCTGCGTATCTTTCAGGGATCGGATGAGGTCGCTAAGGTTTAATCTGAGCAAAGAAGATCGTAAGGCGTTACGGTCTGGGATAAAAGAAGGGACTATTACCCCTCTCGAGCTCTCCAAAATGAGCAGCAACGATCTGTGAGTGGTAC
>MVAH01000289.1:0-12841 GCA_014825575.1 Phaffia australis
GAGGGAAGACGATAGAACAGATCGACTTCTTCTTGGATAGTTGCGAAATATACGCACACAAACAACAGACATATTTCGTACAAAAGGACGAGATATTCTTTTTTATATCGAAACGGAGAGAAAGGGTTGGATGGAATAGAAAGCAAGGGGTGATGTTTTATGAAGAGTTATGGAAAAGTGTGAGTGAAAATAGAATTGTGAGGGAAAACAAATTGCCCAGAACGATTTACGAATTATCGATTTGCGTTTTACTTCTTTCCGGGCGCTTTCTTGGACCGCGGCGGTGAAGGGTTACTTCTACCAACTAGAAGAGGTAAGAGGGTCAATGGTTAGATTAACTGCTTAACCCTAAATGACGGTCTTAGAAATAAACTTAGACACTAACTGCTTGCCACGCCGACTAAATGAACAAATAGAGTTACGTCGCGTCATAACAAACGAAAAGTCAGATTTTGTCTTAGGATAGACAACGATTAGTGGGATGAACAGGGATCGAATCTGACGCACACTTCTTCTTCTCAGCTGGCTTCAACACCTGGAAAGAGCACAAAAGTGTTTCGTCGACCGACATCATAGCTCCTGCGTTGTCAAACTCTCCGCAGCTATAGTAAACAATGTGTTAAACAAGTCCCATACATTGAGTGATGGTTATAGAGGAGGAGAGAATAGAAGGAGAGACGAACTAGTTTGGTGCTGAGAACAACGTGACAAGTTGTCTTTTTGCAAAGAATTCAAACCCGTCCTCTACAACCTGATGACCTCTGCAGATCAGATGCTGTATACAGACGGAGCCCCACCCCATCGAACAACATGCGAAAGGATATGTTGATGAGTATGCTATCACCCTAAAGACAAGTTGAAACGAGACAAGGGACAGACCATATCATGTCTCTCTAAGAATCGCTTGACGACGTCTGGCCCAAACGTAAACGAGACACCCCGGTCGTTCTCGCTCCATCCCTGAACCTCCTTATCAGGATCTGACCAAAGCAAATCGCAGAGCAGACCTGTGTAATGACAATCATTCATAAAGCAAACTCTACCGTTTAGCATCCTCAATTTGTCTTTTTGTTCGACGCTATAGTGCACATAGGAGGCGACAGAAGAACAATGATAGTGCTAACCTGTTTCCGGCACGTCCGTGGGTCGCATAACCCGTCTGATCTGATCCATACTCTGTAGGTCAGGCGACAGTCCACCGTGCATACAGAAGATCTTTTCGTCGATAATAGCTGCCACTGGAAGCTGTCCGAGGAGCACGCATACAAAATTAGATGGAAGTCGGCAAAACTCGATCAAAATAACAAGAAAAGGAGAACTGCAGGGCATACACAGTTGAAGCAATCGGTGAATGTCTTCCAGAGCTTGATGTTATACCGTCGCTTGCCTGATTTGTAAAAGAACAGTGAGACACAACAGATCAATACTTCTATACGGGATATTCCTTTGAGGCCGAAACTTGGACTGAGCATTTGTCATTCGAAATATTCATTGTCCTCAACAGAAGGGCTTGGTTTTTTGATCGAATTTTGACATTGACGCGGTTTGAACACCTTGAACGAGCCCACTAAACCTATCCTTCACTCACTCTCGTCTGGTCATTTCTATTTCTAGATGGATGTACCAGTAAAGGATATTCAACTCTGATATTGCACGAAGATAAGAGAGACTCACACTCATCATAGAAACCATAGATTCGGTTGATACTGGCGCTCTCGTGGTTTCCTCTAAGAATGAAGAAATTTTCGGGATACTTTATCTTGTACGCTAGAAGAAGACAAATCGTCTCGAGAGATTGCTTTCCTCGGTCGACGTAATCACCAAGGAAAAGGTAGTTTGATTCTGGGGGCTGTTTGCATTCGGAGTGTATGCAGGGACGCGAGTGGTAGCCGGTGACGGAAACGACGAGTGAGTGTAACGGTCTTATCAGACAAGAAAGGAAGACAACTGGAATGGCAGCTTACAAAACCCCCGTATTCGAACAGACGAAGGAGATCATAGTACTGTCCGTGAATATCTCCGCAAATCTTTATCGGCGCCTCCCTGATTAGTCAGGGACAGTGACGGTGTTAGGATTGAAGTCGGTCATGATTAGACTAATTGAAGAGACAGAGAGAAACACGTACAGTTCGAGAAGGATAGGCTGTTCCATAAAGATCTGTTGGCTTTTTAAGCAGATATATCGAATTTCATGCTCCGCCAATTGGACCGGCTTGCCAGGTCGGTGACCTCTAACTATAGAGTGAGAAACATTTAATGACCAAAGGGCGAGCGGACATGCGGAGTAGACGAAGGTCCGAGTTACAACGTTAAAAACACGGAGTATCTTCATCAGAGTTGGAATCAGACGAGACAGACCTTCCACCAGCTTTTCGATGATCAAATCTAGGTCCACTTCGTTCATTCTGTCGGCCATGTTGAATGTATGTTATGCTTAAGATGTTGCGTAGAGAATTTTCAAGTGTAAGCGGCGTTGTTATTCTTGTCGGTGTTTATGATTTGAAATCTGCTGAGCACGCATCCGAGCAAAGATGAACAAGAACATGTAGTTAAACTGTATCAGTAACCTCATAGTAGATTATCGAAATCGAGACCTGCCACAGGAATAAATTGAATGTCGGGATGTTGTTGAAAAGAATTGGGCGGGGTGATTAGAGGAATCGTCCTTTGTTCAATCTCGTCGTAAACATTGAGTTGAGTGGACCGATAATGCTTATCAACCCATCTGCGCTCTCCCATTAGAGTCTGATGGGCAGGTCTCTCTACTACTAGTATATAGGAACACTATCTGTGTCTTAGATCAAGCTCCAGAGAGGCTGGAGCGAGAGAGAAGAGGAGAAGAGGGAAAACGAAGAAGTAGATATAGGCCCAAGACGTAGCAGAAATCAAGCTTACCTGATCGAGTAATAAGACCGGCCAGGAAGGCACAAAAAAGCAAGAGAAAAAAGGAAGGAAGTAGGCTTTACAAGGCTACTAAAATCACAGAACAAGCTTCTCCTGGGTGCTACAGATAAACAGAGGTAAAAGAGATGGAGAGGAGGGAAGGAGAGAGTTGAGGAAGAACGGAAGGGAGACAAAGAAGGAGACGAGGAAAAAGAGGAAACCGAAAATTAAGCTGTTTAGGGTTACACTGGTTACATCAATATGTTTACATCCATGTTCAATGCTCATTATTATCATTTCGAAGAAGTTCTAAGAAGGAAAAAAAGATACAAAGAGGGTGAGATAGAATTATTAGTGGAGCAAAGAGAGTAAACCAGAGTTCTGATGGAAGAGAATAGAGACCATAGAAGAGTGAGAATATGAGTTTATGAAGGAAGGCAAGCCTTTTTATATCAGTCTCACTCACCCAGATTGTCGCCTATGACAGCGATTATCAATTCCACGGAACTATCATTCTCGACTTGTTTCTCAAGGGATGGTAGCCATGATGAAGAGATAGAGATGAAATCAGAGTGCCGACAAGAGAGACAACGCAGTATGAGAGCGCAGATAATTGCTACTGGAGTCGTCATAAAGCATCCAGTCCCCACTACACGGGATGACCGTAAGGAAATATGATGAGCCAGCCGACTGACGTAACAGCTTCTCCGGGCTTGACCGAGTTTCTATTTCATCCTATTCTTCTTCGAATAATCAATCAGCAACTCATTCATCCACCCACTCACCTACTTATTTGGTTGTTGCTACCACACATTATATTCTCCTTACTTGATAGGTTTGATATGATTCATACAGCGATATCACCGCTGATTCCTTCACCTTCGAAATACGCGTCTCCCTTCCCGACACCCCGGTTGTCCACAGAACTCTCGCATTCCTTTCCCGCTTCTGCTCCTGCCGCCTCACCTGCTAACCGGATCCTCACCTTCACTCTCGCTTGGGACAGTAGGCTTCCATCAGAGTTAGCTTCATCTTCAAGACAAGACACTGTAGGACTGTTATCCCTACCAACAGAATTGCTTCTTCAGATTGTCGATCTCCTGGTATGTCTGTTCAGTATCATCTTCCTTCCTTATCCTTTCCCGCTTTCTCATCAACGGATTTCTTCAAACCTCATAGTATCTACCTCCGACATCCTTCGCGACTGCTCATCAGCGAAATGTTGATCTCAGAAGCCTAGGATTAGCAGCTGGGAAAGGAATACAGGAGGTGGTGAGATCCGTCCTGTTTTCCAACATCATTCTTGGTAGTATTAACGAAGGCCGATGGTTGATCAGGCGGATGGATCAAGTCGGCGCGTTCATTCGGTAGGCCCCGCCTTCGGCTATATAATGTGTCTCTGCCTCCTCTCATACATGACTAACTTTTTTTTTTCTTCGCTTCTCTGAATTCTTTTGTCTTTACTTGTTCTTCTTTCTCTCCGGATCACGTCTTCCGGAAATTGTCAAGACACCTTACGGTCACTACGTCTACGTTGACACCTTATATTTCCTATGTGATCTCGCGGACGCCTAACTTGGTATCTCTCTCTCTGCGCTGTAAACTGCTTGTTCAGCAGACCTCAGCCCAAATACTACCTGTCCTACCACTCTTACCGGATCTTAAGTCACTTCACCTTAGCTTTGTCCAAACGTTTTCTCCGGATTTCTTGATAAAGCTCTCAAGTTGGGTGAACAAGATAACCGGGAGGGGCCTCTCAGAGTTAGAGATCACAAGCAGATTCTTGGAAGGTGGCGTGATGAAGGACCGCATCGATTGGGAGCAAGATGACCTCGTTCGTGCTTCTCTTCGCTCACTCGTGTTGCTTCTAATCAAGCGCAATTTGAAGTTTTCTGGGCTAATGTACGTTAGATTCTACAATCAATAGAACATTGCGTTACGGGCCATATCTACATTTCCCTCGACGTTGACTCACTTAGTTCTCCCTCTTCAGCCCTCGACAATATCACTCGTCTATCAATTCCATCCATCTCAGCCAAGTTCTCTCTCCAACTCTGTTCCTTCTTTTTCCCTTCCTCCCATTACCGCTCAAGCTTCAGACGACCCAACGTCGCCACTGACAGCTGAAGAGCTACCGAAGACAGCGAGTTTGATCGATTCTTTAAGACAAGCGCGACCCAGTCTGAAGACAATCCGGTTCGGGAGTGGCCGGGGCTCTGAATTACTCCAATCTTAACGGGACCCGGTCGGTATTCATCCTTCATATATCGATTTTCCGTCTGTATGATCCATTATAATCCATTTCATTCGTTTTTCCCTAATCTGGAGATGTTGCATGTTGTGTATCAAGTTTTATGTTCTATGTTCTCATCTTTTGTACACCTTAATGAATATAATGTATCTCTAATAGATCGAATCATCTCCTGTTCCTTTTCGCTCGGACTTTCCCATGTGGTTTGGTTTTCGGTTTTCTCTTTGATATACAAACGAGTCTTCCTCTCTTGTAACTCGATGTCGATCAAACGTGTTCAAGAAGGAGAAGAAATTGTTCAGACAGAAGTTAGCGACAAATGTTCGATAGTTGTACTTGATTAGAGAAGAAGAACAACAAGGGCTATATGGGGATTGGTAAATTGATATACAAGTAATAAACAATGAGGGGATATATATAGATAAGGACAACCATGTCCAGGTGGAAAATTGAACCTGAGAGACATGACCGATCGTGAAACGGACTGAATCGATGGATAAGGGAATGATATGTAAGTTATAGCATAAAAATGGGGGCGATTCAAAAATATGGAAAGATCGTATGCGGATAGATTGAGAAAGAACAACGAGGTTTTCAGAGGGAGATCGTATCCTCTAGATTTTGAAGAAAATGTCTCCCTAGATAGGCAGACAAACAGATTTACAGAAACGAGATGAAGAACAAGACAAAAGAAACGACGAGAAGAGACAGCGAGAATGAGCTTTCGGGCTTTGCTCCAGATGCCGAAATGGAGAAAAGCTCGACCGTCTTGGACGCCCAGCTCGATCCACAAGCTCCGTTTGTTCTGTCGTATCATGGGGAAAAGAGGCAGATATATGAGTTGTCGCCCGTCTGAATCCGAGTGAGATGACGCGTCTCCTGCCGTCTCTCAGGAAAGGAAAATCAACAAAGAAACTTACATGTTAAGAGCATTCATGTAGACGACGGAAAGGGCGAGTCCGGTGTCAGTCGCGTAAGCGGCATATATCTTCATCAGCTCTAATGTACATTTAGAACAAGTCTTGGTCTCTTCCGGAATTCTTTTTAACATATCGCATCGAAAATTCCGGACGTAAGAACTTTTGACACAACCTTATGGTATAGAACGAACCGAAGAGAAAAGTAACCTACGGAGAACCAGTATATAAACTCCAGTAGAACAGATCGTCCGGCTCTGAACTGGCGAGTGCTTCGACAAAACAGTATGCACCTGAGGAGGTCAACAGGGCTGAGGCGTTTCTCATCATTTCATAGGCCCCTAGACCTGTATGTAGAAAGGCAGTTACTCCGGATGAGTATGTACTTTCGAAGCGCCATGAGAGAGACGAAAGCTAGGAATGTTCGAACCTATCAATGCTTGGTTCACTACAGCGTTTCCTTTATCCAAATCCGACTGACACCCCTTCCGGAGATCTTTTGCTAAACCGGTCAGATAACTCTCGCATTTGTTTTCGTTGATGCTTTCGTCGAGCGTCGATCTGATAACTGCCGTTGTCGAATCGAGATCCGATCTGGCAAGCTGGTTGAAGGCTGATGAAGTCGAGAGTAAGGAAAACGGTCGACACACTTGGAAGGTGGATGAGGTGAGAAATGAGGCAAAGCTATCGAGACATGACGTCGACAAGTTGGGTGAGAGTGACAGATCGAATGGCTGAGGGCTGTTTTGGATGGTGAAGAAACGCCGAGATCAAAAAGGTAGGAGAAAATTGCTGTTGTGTAAGCAACAGAGGCATAATAGGCTTGTAAACCAAGAGGGAAAAGGATTCCAAAGAAAACATACAAAGGATCAGGGACTAAGCTCGCAACTGATGTCACAGCGGGTACTGCCTTTGTTGTAGACGTCGTCTGCGTAGGCGTGATGGATGAGCTTGAAGCTGACGAGATGTAACTTTCCGTTATATAAGAGGCGTGGCTTTCCGTTGCGCTCATGTCTGAATTGGACGTCAAAGATGCCGATGACGAGGATGGAAAGATTGACGGAAGAGTGTCCCGTTTGAGTTCGACAGGGCTATCAACACAACTCTGTTTTCGACAAGAGATCCAGGAGAGATCGTTGTGTGAAGACTCAGTCCATGGAGGGTCTACGACCTTGAGAGCAAGTCGTTCTAAAGAACGATCCGAGCTGTGCAATGCGTTGGAAGTGAGAGAAGCAAGCGAGATACCGAGAAGGACGGCAGAAGCTAACCGGAAAGGAGGGACTGGCATTGTGAGGAGATGATGGAGGAAGATCAAGAATACCAAAGGAGTGTGTTGAACGAGTGTGTAGAATGGATAAGAATCTTTTTTTTTTTAAATTAATGTGTGTGTTTGATATTCCTGAGGAAATCCTTCTTTCCCTCCCTTCGCCCCTTGTTTAAGTGCAGACAGAGGGTTATAGGATACAGCTACCTTTGTGCTGAAACAGATAAGCAAATGGCCGAGTCTCAACAAAAGAACCAGAAGGAGGAAAGAAATAAGAGGAAGGAACAACCGAAAAAAGTAAACACCAAGACGATTGGAGAGAAAAGGTATGGTTGAATGAACGCTGGGAATAGAAACTTACAATGGAGCGGATCAACTGTAGCGAGGTCCCTGCCTCATCCAAGTTGTTTATGGGGGGTTAATTAGAATAACGGCTTAAATCCTCGTTCCCCTTTTTTTCTGCTTGTGCTTGTTGGTTCACTGTCGCTTTGCCGAGGTCAAGTGTAATGAGTTGATCTTGTTATTATCGTTTTTTTCTTTTGGTTCCCGGGCGTCGTTCTGGCCGCTTGTTTGTTGTTTGTTCTTACTCAACAAGACCTACACGGAATCTACTCGGAGGGACGGGGAGCAAGAGAGCGCAGCTCGAATTGTTCTGGACCTTCGAGCGATCGCCATCGCATGTCTGGGGCGTCGGGTGATCGAACATGAATATCTGGCGATCAGGCGTTAACATATATGAGCCTGGAAACAAAGATCGACTGAACCTATCGATGGTGGTCTAGACCGCGCGGGTGCCTCTTGGGCTTAGTCATCCGCAATATTCATATACGAAGATGAAATCACGTGATGAAAGCTGTTCGCCTCGATTCACATCCGGCTCATGTTAGTTTAGATCGAGACGTCAGGAACCGGATGTACCGGGCCCGTCGGGCTATCAACGTCACGACGTCATGAGAGCGTTCTCATTTATGAACTTATGACGTATAGACATAGTGTGTATTCTTCAAGAGAGTCTGGATAGAAGAAGAGCGGCATATCTCTGCATCAACATCTTGCATATCCAACACATGTACATCCAAGAGTCACCTTTCTCTATGTTGTAACACGAAAGTTTAGTGGAAGAAACGAAAAAGATCAAGACAAAGAAGAAAGAAGCAAGAGCAAAAGAAAATGTGCTGAACAGTTTGAGAGTAGATACAATATACAATGTTACCGAAGAGGCAAAGACTTTTCATTTTTTCTCTCGCTTCTTGTCTCAGCCCATAACGTATCTTCCTCTTCTTTCCCTTCCCTCTCCTTCCGTACGGTTTCTCTCTCTCCCGTTTTCTCCAAACACTGATCACCCGTCCTCTCACTTCGACCGCTCTTGCAACAAACATCCATCTCTCAACCTGTTGCCAGATCGGATTTCAACAAACTCCATTGAATCCTGCATCCTATCAGCTGTCGTTCGATCGCCCTTCCTAACTAGACAACCATGGGCGGTACAAACAAATGTATGCAATCTGTCTTCAAATCTTTCCTTCCCTGTTTTTTCCTTCATCTATCGGACCTTTTCTCTTTCTCTACTCGCTCTTGTGTTCCTTCCGCTCTTCACACAACTGACCGACATTGATACCTTTGAATTCATGAACTGGACTGATGGATGGATGGGAAACCTTGATTTTCCAAAAAATCGATGAATCTTAAACAGGCCCTTTGTGTGACGCTACATTTACCCGGCCTCAGCACGTAGCTAGGCATATGCGCGCCCGTTCGTACATGTTCTTTCTTGATCTTTATTTGCGTGTACACTATCGGTCGACTACCGGTTTGTGAGGAAGAAAAAGACGGTCGAATATGATTATGACGAACAGCACGATTTGATTGACGTTGTAACTCGATGGGTTTTCGTGCTTTTTCAATGACGTATCTCAACTCTCACCAGACACGGGTGATAGGCCATATCCGTGCCTCTTTTGCCCAGAGAGGTTTGCTCGGTCGTGAGTCCACTCAATGTTCTCTCTCTATGTTCATATGGGCCTGTCTTTCTAGCTCGGAATCTACTTGTATTCGGAAAGATATTCGAAAGGCCCATGGAATTATGGCCTTTATATTGGCTGGGACATGGGAAGAAGCCTCGGCTTGTTCATATCTGTCTAGACGAGCGATGTTCTCAATAACTCTACAATTCTGTAGATTGATTGAATATTTCAACCAGTTGCTATACACCCTCAAACACTGCACATCTCTTCTCATCTTGCTGGTCTATCGTTCAGTTTCTAACGAATTGTGTTCTTTTCTCTCATAGCGATCTGCTCTCCCGTCATCGTAACAAGTTTCATCCACATGGCGCCGACAGCGAACCTCCGCCTCCGAAATATACTAGGACAAAGCCTGTCAAGCCCCGAGTCCCTAAATCAGATCGACCCAAAAGTGAAGCTGAGAAGAAGGAGAAGAAACTGAAGCCGCTGACAAAGAGGGAAGTGGCAACGTTGGCCGTGAAGAAACGATGCCAGGACTGCGAGCAGGCAAATCGTTCGGACACCGAGAGTTTGTCTCTTCTCGCCCTATCCATATGCTTTAACAACTACTCACTCCCAATCCATCTTGTTCTTGAATAGCTCCATGTCCAATTCATGATACATCGGATTCTCCACCTTTCTCATCAACCTCTTACTCCTTCTCTCAACCTGTCACCGCTCAGTCCACCCTCGATAGTCGCCAAGCTCAGCCATATGAAGTTTCATCCGCCCCCTCGACAGCCTTGTCCTCCTTATCCATATACTCCCACCCTGTCCATATGTCTCACCTTCATTCGTACGACGATTCTATCGAGGGTCATGTACAATCCAGGTCCAGTCTATCGTCTGGCAGCGACTCTTCGAGCAGCGACGCCGGCAACCCGGTTTTGTATCAGCAGCAACAACAAATTTATCAACCGCAGTATCAGCAGCAGCAGCAGCAGCAACAACAACAACAACAGATGATACAGCAGCAACACCAATATCAACAACAGCTGTACCCCTTGCTGTCCCGTCCGCAACCATACGAGCCTTCATTCACCGAGCGAAGACAGAGTTTGCCCGAAACCGGCATCGGCGGCTACAATAACTATCAAACTTCCGACAATAATTATCTCAACAACTTTGATCAAATACAACAACTCTCACCACCCTATGAACCTTCGTTCCCTGGCCCGACATATTCTTTGATGGCCTCTGCCGAGCCTTTCTCAAATTCACCAACAAGAGATGCTCAAGGGGTTTCCATTCAACACTCACAGCAGCAATCGTCTCTGTCAGATCAACAACTCTCGCAGACTCAGCTCCCCCATCAGCTGCAGCAGCAGCGACAAGAACACCAGCGACCAAATCAAGTTCACAATGCAACTCAGTCCACCTTGTCTTCTCAATCAACTGTCCTGACTGATGGATCTCCAACGTCATCGACTTCCTCCGGCTCGTCTCTCGATACCTCATCCTCCCACAAGTCAGCCATGCTTCCATCTACGGGAACGAACAGTTTGCTTGCGAATTATCCAGATTATAGCGTGTTTGGATCAGTGTCGGATGACTACCGCACGTATAACGACACTGACGGTAATACCAGGCGAAGTTCGTTCGGTGCCTATTATCTGCCTCATCTTCAACAGTATAGTTCAAGCGAGAATGAGGTTCAACCTCAGCTGGGTCAATGGGCTGGCAAGAGTGAAGTAGGCAGCTCTCTTCAAGGTTGGAGGGCTGATAATGTGACCGTTAGTTATGTTCCTCTCAGTTCACATTTCTGTTTTGTGTTCAACTGACGCCCTTTTTTGACTTTGCAATTTCCTCGTTTCACGACAAAGCAGAAAGATCTTCAGGATGGTTTTGTTTCAGCATTCCCTGCGCTCTCCCTTGACGCCGACGATCCTCACTTGGGGTCTAACATGAGCACAATTGAGAAAGTCTTGACATCGTCTCCAAATCCTGTACCCCGTCCTCCCCAGTTGAATCCACTGCAGCAGCCGGTCGCGCCTCGGCGCAGAGCGCCCACAGGAGTGGTCTCTCCTCCGGCGGCATATAACGGAGGGTTCTTTGGTTCCGGACCCGGGCATTACAATAGTGCTTATGGGAGCTCTCAAGGGATCAAGATTCCCTCACTCGACGATGTCAAGGATATCTGGAAGATGTTTATGCAGGACGGTTGTGGCGGTCTGACGCCCAGCTACGGCACAGGCGGATCTTTCATTAACGCTCAAGTAGGAGGCAGCACCGGGGGTGGGTTACCGACCGGATCTGGCCTAACTCCAGCTCTTCACCACGTTCCTATCCCGATCAGCCAGACATCTCACCCATTACGGCTGTCGAGTCTGCCTGTTGCCTCGGGAGGTGCTACTGTGATCGAACCGCCTTCGATCTCTTCCTCATTGATGCTCCCCACGCTGACCACGACGGAGACGCCTCCTCTGACCAACACCTTCCAGAGCGGCCCACAACGGCAACAACAACAACAGCAGCTTCAACAGCAATCGCTACCACAGCAACAGGGTCAACCGCCTTCCTCGGATTCGTTCTCGACGGCTATCGAGTCGATACCTCCGCTTCGGTTGAACTTTCAGAACGCCCGAAAGAACTCCAACCGAGGAAAGTTCGATTCATTCAACAGTCTGAGCGCCTCGCCCGGGGGCGGGGAAATCGAACGTGAAGGTTCCTCGACCGAGATGTCATCTCTGGTTGACGATCCAACCGGGAAGCAGAGCGCCGGAACAACGATGGCGCTGAACAGCAATCAGATCCGGATGAATCCCTATGGTGGGATGAAACGTGAGCCGTCTCAAGAACTCATCCGTTCGGGCAGCCTATCCTCCTTTGGTGGTTTAGGATCCGGATCGACCTTTGGCTCTGGCTTTGGGTACGAAGGGCTGGATGACTGGACGGACCCGAGAAAGAAGATGAGACGGATGAGAAGTGGGAGTGTCGGTAGGATACCTGAACATGAAGTTTGGGATGGCTTCTGGGATAGTTTACGACCTTCGGCGGTGGCTCCTCCAACGGCCCTATCTGCCTATGGGTTTAATTCTGGAGGTGGATTTTTGAGCTCTTCCTCGGCGAGAGGAAGAGAGGATGTAGGGAGAGTTGTCTAACGACTCTCTCGCCTTTGCCTTTTCTTTATCTTTTCTCCTATTCTTTCTTTGTATTTGCGTGTGTGTGTGTGTGTGTGTGTATCTTTTCGATTTTTACATTTCATGATAGCCCGTATAGTTTGTTTTTATAAATATTATTATCCCTCTCTTGTTTGTTCCAGGACGTACCCTTTTCGTCTATAATTCATCTATTTCTTCTCACCAGCTTGTTTCTTCTCAAGAATCTTGTATGTCGCGATCCTGGTTCCCTGGGTACAGTGCGTCTATCCACCACTGTATGTGTGTGTGTATGTGTGTGTGTATGTGTGTGCGTGTATATGAACACGCCCTTCGCGAACCATCCGATTCGCTCTTGATACTGTATTGTTATCTGAATAAAAAGCCTTTCTTCCCCCCCCCCCTTTTTCCTTTCCTTTTTTCCC
>MVAH01000028.1:0-124425 GCA_014825575.1 Phaffia australis
CTTCCTTCCCACGGACCGACGAGATCCACATCCTAGGCTTTGATCAGAGCTTCCGCTGATTTTTCTCTTTCGATAGTCAACTATCCCCCCTACTGTCCCTACCTTCGTACACATCCTGGAGGTAAAACTCTTCTCCGTACTCTATATTATGTACTCTATATCTTTCGATCTTGATTCCAACGAACCGGGATAGATTGTTCTCTTTTTCTTTCTTTCCTGATTTCTCCTCTTTCCTCTCAATATCTTTTTCTTGCTTCTATTTTATCTCTTTCTATGCATCGCATGCGTTGTCGATGAATGCTCACGGGTTGAAGCCCAAGAGAGCTTGCCTTGCCCTGCGAACATGGACGAAGAAAAACATACGTTGATTCTTAGAGACACCAACAAGCATTCAGCAAAGTGATAACGAAAAGAATATTCCTTGATTAAACTTTTTATCATCTAATCAAGCAAAAGACCAATGACCGGTTTCTGTAGCCCATCTGTCCAGCTCGTCGACCTCCATCCTCACCAACGCATATTTCAGTCCCTCCTCTCCTCTGTTTTTCGGTTCAGCCTTTGGCGATGAGAGGAACCCGACGCCTGAACCACCAACCCGGGCGATATAAGGGGCGAAGGACGATTGAACAAGCGTCTCCATGAGAGTCTGAAGGGTTTCAGTCGAGAAATCTGATAAACCGAAAGCAAAGAACATTCATAAGTCAGGTATGTCGCCTTTGACGAAACATGAGGGAAGGAGTGAGGAGGCTTCACCATCAGGCACCAAGGTCACAGCGCAGCCACCTCCACCGGCGCCTGTCAACTTGGTTCGAAGCTCAAAAGGCTTATCTCCAGTGATCTCAACGATCTCCTCGAGGGATGGATGGGAGACACCCAACGCTGCTAAATGTGCGTGGTTCTCAGAGACCAACATCTACAATAAACCGAGGAGTGATGAGTCAGACACAACATCGTAGAACTTTTCTTCCTGACTTGAGAAGGACTAACTTGAAGTTGATCGACCATAGCACCGCGTTCCATTTCTGAATCTTTCAAGCATCGGATAGCGTCATCGGCAATCTGCTGGATCGCTTCAAACAGAGGAACGATCACTTCTGGTTCTTTGATCAGCCGAGCGTTCACTCCTGCCACAAGAGATTTTGTGTCTCTTCCAATGCGAGAATCTGTGATGAGAAATCGGATGGATGTGAAGCTACATCAAACCACAGGAAGGGATCCGTAGTGAGTCAATCAGACTTAGAGCCTTGTATGTAAAGCGCCTTGTCAGCGTACCTTTTGATAGCTTCCATACCACCATCCTGTTTCCCCTCGATCTTTCTTTTGAAAGCAACAGCACCGCCTCGCGTACTGACTGCATTATCAATCCCACTTGGGTTTCCATGGATGACTTTCTCAGCTAAAAACGCCCATTTGTCGACAACCTCTACATCGGCCGTGGGAATCGTTTTTTCTTTCCCTGTTGTCTTCGGGCTTAGATGGGAAAAGTGGAGGAGGAAGACTAGGGCGAGAGAGGTCGATAGCGCGGCGGATGAACCCAGGCCAGCGCCCATAGGGAGCGCAGATCGAGCCGTCAATTCGAACGGCACACTTTGATCGTCAGAAACCCACAAAGAGAGATAAGAAACCCGCCGTTATCAATATTAATTCAAGTTTCGCAGAAAGATAGAGCGAAGAGGCATAAGAAACCCACCTGGGCTTCCCTTTACTTAAAAGCACCAATAAATACAAAAATGCCATTGTGGCCACCTTCTCTTTTTCCCCTCCATTCCCACCTCGACTAGCGACCCTTTCGATCTCGGCGAGCAACGTTGGGCAGAGGGAATCTGGAATAGATCCCTCAGTCCATTTAGGTGCAAGTGACCAAGGAAGAGCGTCAACAGGCCAGGACTGCGTGAAGTTCAGATCAGTCAAGCAGATCGTTATGCTGGAAGATGATGGCGATGGTGACGACGACGATGATGGAGAAGTGGGCGAGAGGAGAGCGTAGCATCGAAGATCGACGGAAGCGGCGATCCCAGTCTGTTCTCGAGCGCAATCAATTGCACCACATGTGGCAATTGCACCCACACAGGTAGAGACACACATTGGGGTCAGTATCTGAGATTGAACGCTGATATTTGACGTGAGCAGAGAACTAGTGTCGAGGTTGGCCCCCCACCCCTTGATGGTTTCTTCCAAAGTAGACATAGTCGAAAGTAAATTCGATTTATATAAGGAGAAGAGGAGAAACCTAGCAGGAGGGATCTTGCTATTACAACCTAGTCAGAAGTAAAGATGGCCAAAGGCCTTTGGTGGAAGAGCGAAAGAAATGAATAATCGAAGGATGCTAAACCGAAGGTTGTTACAAGGTACAACTAGACGCTCTTGAGAGCGAAACGTATAAGAGAATATAGACAAATGCAAGGAGGAGAGAGGGGCAAAGGGGGGCGTCCCTGCAACCAGAAAGAAACGAAAAGAACACAAAGAGGAAAAAGGAAAACGAAAATGCAATGAGAGCATGAAGCTTTCATTTATCACTCACAACACCATGGACAACGGCATGTTCACCGAACAGGATAACTTTTCCCGGCGCGCTGACAAGAATTTCCTCTTTTTGGCTCTCATCACCCGCGATCTCGGCCGCATCGTTTACACTAATTTCGGCGAGCTGTCCTTCGACACCAGCAGCTGAGTCGGAAGGCCTGACACGCTCAAACTGCTTAGCTCGATCAACAGCCCAATTGGAATGAATATCCGAGGCAGAATCGGAGGTGGGAGGAGTAAGCGGTCGGGATGAATCCGAAGTAGAGATCGATCGGATTGCTCCAGCGTTCAAAAGGGAGGCTTCCAGATCATCTAGCAAATCGTGCGGGTCCTCAATGCCAACACACAGTCGGATCAGATGTTCGGGAAGACCTCGTTCGGCTCGGAGGTGAGCAGGGATAGATGCATGACTAAGTTGTAAGAATAAAAAAACCAAGCCATAAGACCAGTCAGATTTCTTTAGTAACGGTTATCAAGAGGAAAGATAGGAACTAACCTCATCAAACAAGGCATGCTGATCAAACTGTTAACGGCTCCGAAGCTGACACTAATACCCCAAACTCGGGTTCCGCCTACAATCGCTTCACTCAACGCGATATCTCCAGTCTCAAAACTCATAACGGCTCCTGCACCACTTGCCTGAGAGTTATGAAGCTCGTATCCAGGGTCAGAGGGCAAACCAGGGTAGTGCACAAGGAAACCGAGAGTGTGTAGGTATGAAGCAATCAGATGAGACGACGCCTGCTGCTTGTCCAGTCGAAGAGGAAGTGTTTTGAGTCCTCGGAGAAGGAGGAACGAATCGAAAGGGGACAACGCATTTCCCATGGCGTTCGGGAACCAGGCCATCCTCTATCAAAGGCGAGAATTGATGATTAGGCTCTTGATTTGAATACAGTTTCAGGCATGGTTCCAACACAATAAGGCACATACCTTTCCAATTTCTTCCGTACGGGTAGTAATCACACCGGCCATGAGATCGTGGTGTCCACTCAAGTACTTTGTTCCAGAGTCGTACACGATATCCACCCCCAGCTCCAATGGTCGCTGGAGGTATGGCGACATCATGGTGTTGTCCAAAACGATCAAAGCGTCCTAAACAGATATTCGTCGGCAGTTGAAGATCAGCCTGAAAGTTCCAAGATATATCTATCAAGAAAAAAACATATGAATGAGACTAACGGGTGCTCCTGAACGAACAACTTCAACAATCGCTCGAATATCTGCGATCTTCAACATCGGATTTGTGGGCGACTCGAGAAGGACCATGGTCACCTTATTACCTTTGCCTAGGTAAGGCTTCAATGCCTGCGGGTTGGTCGTGTCACAGTGTTGAACATCGACTCCGCCGTCGGTTCCGATGTAGCCCAGCAATCGATTGGTCCCGCCGTATAGGTCATCACCAGCCAAAACAGTATCACCAGGCTTAACCACTCGAAGAATTACATCGAGAGCAGCCATTCCAGAAGAGACGGCGTGTGCGGTAGCAGATCCAGATATCTTTCGGAGATGATGTTCTGTGAAGATGTTTGGGCAGGAGGAGAGAATTATCAAAAAGTCAGTATCGAGTCATTATTTCCTAGCGCAGCCAAGATGGACTGATAACGATGTAGGGTAGAGAGAACGAACCGAGGAAACTACGGGTAGGATTCCCTGAACGGGTGTAGTCAAACTGCCCATTCATTCCCTTGAAAGTGGCTGTCTGGTAGATAGGCACAGAGGACGACCCATGCTGATCCTTGAGGTCCAAGGATGGGTTCTCTACAGTCGCACTAGATTAGGGAAAAAGGTCGACATTCGTTCGGGTTATCAACCCGATAGGAAGCGAATATGAGTCGAGAGGTTGTCGACCGAGTAAGCCAAGAGGGATGAACAAATGTATCACGACATCAGTACAAGTAGTCCACGTTCATAGGACAGCATAGGCGAGTGCAGGACCCTACACGGGAAGGATCAAGGCGAGAGGATTGTTTGAAAAAGGGCGAGGCAGGAACCAAGAGGAACGGAACAACTGACCATTCGGTAGCAAACCTCCAATTCCGGTTAGGCGGGAGAGATGAGACACTATCTGCGATAGATGCTGGTGGTGTTGCGAATGAGAAGTCTGGTTTGTCTGCCATTGTGTATGTATTATATGTATATATGTAAATCTATGTATGTTGATCGATGGGCGGATAGAAGATGGAAGAGAGAGGGAGAAAGATAAAAGTAGATGGAATCTTTAGAGGGAGAAGAGAAACTGGATATTTTTTTTTTTGCCAAATTTCCAATGGCGTCTTTTTCGCGCCAGGCCGATTCTTACTACTTACGCCTTCCTCTTCAGCTCGTCTTCATTTGGCTTGTTAGAGAACACCAGATGATGAGATATGTAGATTTAGGAGAAACAGACACTAGAGAACTTTATCTTGTTCATTATTATCAGTCAATCTTATGATGTCCAAATCGCTTGGCAGAGGAATTGAAAAGCCCTTGGAGTTATCACTAAAGAGGAATAACGAACACAAAGAAAACCACGTTCACATCTGTTTTCTCGACACGCCATCTCATATCGTCTATCATTGATTCCATCAGTGACAACATACCAAGCTCGACATCCATGCCACCAGCTCACGTTCTCGCATGGTTAGACCAGGCAGTCAAGCCGTACGCTCAACCGGTTCCAACCAAACTTGCAATCACCTCATCTCTCGACACTTATGCCTCGCTAAAGATAAAGACTGATCAGTTCAGTAAGTGAACCATCTTTGAAGTCTGATGACGAATTGAACGAGACAAAAGTTATCCAATCCTGATATGTTTCCCTTTCTCTCATCCGTACAGCGTTCGATGATGGTCGTACGCTTCTCCTTCTCTGTCTACACGGAACGCTTCCAATCACATACTCGAAAGCAAAATACAACGTCCCTCTCAACATTTGGTTCCCGATTGAGTATCCTTCCCTACCGCCGATTGTGTACGTCGTGCCGACAAGCTTCATGCTTGTACGTAAAGGGAGAGGAGTTGATCTTGACGGAAGAGTAAACGAAGATGAGTGGAATTATCTAAATGGATGGAGAAGAAAGCCTGAGGTATGTCGTTCTTCAATCACATTGTAGGATACTCTAATGACAGTTCAAGGCTGAGCACTCTCTTTCGTTTCCCTCTCTCGGTCTTACTGGCTTGATGTTCGTTGCCATTTCGGGTTAAAGGCACATTCTATTCTTCCATTGTTACAGTCTCTAGTGGATGCGTTCTCCATCTACCCTCCTGTGTACGCCAAACCTAGCGGTCCTCCCGCAACTTCCGACTCGAGGTCCAACGGCATTCAATCTCAGCCTCAGCCTCAGTACTTACATTCATCGATATCCCTCTCTTCTACTACGCGAAACATTGCCAACCAGGGAAGTGGAAGTCACTCTGCTTCACCACCACCGCCACCTCCTCCACCGCCAGCAGCTTTTCCGCCGGGACCCCCGTTGCCACCTATACCCTCTTCGGTCGGTCAACCATCGCCAGGATCTCCTTCCCGTTCGCTCTCCATAGGCGTCTCTGGAGGGTTTACACATACCCACCAACAGCAAATACAGCAACAACCGGCTGCTTTTCATCCTCACTCTTACTCTTACTCCCATCCTTACCCTCATCCTCAGCCGCATACGTATAACCAACAACAGCAGCGCCATCCCAACTTGGGATCAAACACAAGTACAAATACGCATATAAATTCACCGCCAATTGCTCACTATCAACCGACGCCTGTCATTCAACAATCGTTCTCTTCGCCTCAACCTCATTTGTCTCACCAAGCCTATGGACAGTACCAGCACACAGACTCACACCCGAATGCGCACGCTCAAAACCGTCCCTATAACCATTCCCCTTCATCCTCGTTTAGCGATTCCAGGCCCTCGACTCAGCCGCCTCTTCGCGTCAATACCGCGCCTGGACCATCCCAAGCTTACTATACTCCACCTGGATCAGGATCTGCTTCCTTCGCCACGGTATCGGCTTCAACATCTGAACACCAAGCTCGATCTTCACCTCAATCTCGACCAGTCCAGACCAAAGCCTCCATTCCTGATCTTTTAGGTACACTCGATGATTCTCTCACAGCATCCCCACTTTCTAGCGCTCAGCCTACAGACCAGCCAGCACCTCCTCCGCCACCACCCAATCCAGAGATCCTCCACTTACAGACACATCTTCAATCTTCTCTCACTTCCACCCTGAATGCCACTTTGGACGCACTCGAAACTCAGCAGACTCATATTCAGACGATTAACGATGATCTGCGAGCCGCCAAGCCTGCGATCGAGGACGAGATGGCTAGATTGAAAGCGGTAAGGGATGTTTGCGTGTCTGTAGGCGATCGAATGAGGAACTTGGTAGCACAAGGCGAGGACAGGATAAAGTGGGTCGCCGGAAGAGAAGGAGGGGTGGATGAGGTCATCTGTGGGGTCGATCTTGTTGGGAATCAGTATGTCCTATACTGCCCATACCACTCTCCTGCCTCGTGTATACTTACTAGATTGTATTTCACTCTTGATCGTAGACTAATCGACCTGGTGGCAGAAGACGCAGCGATCTCTGATACAATCTATCAACTTAATCGAGCACTCACCGCGGAGGAAATAGATCTAGAACGGTTCCTGAAGATGGTAAGGATACTGGCTAGAGAGCAGTTTATGAAAAGGTTTGCTGTTTTACGCTTTTTTTTTCTCCTTCCTGGATGCTCAATAAAGATATAATAACTGACATGCCGGTCTCTTCGTGCTGGTGGGAGTAGAGCCTTGATTGAAAAGATTCTCAAAGGCTGATTCGAGCACGTCGATAAATCCTGATACTCTCTAATCTGAATTAAAAAATGGTTATATAAATGTGCTTCTTATTCCTTCATGAGGTTTCCCTTTTGTCTTTTGAGAAAATGAGAAAAGGCAATCAATTAAGCAAGCAATTGATTAGAGACTACGGTCTCGTACCCTCGAATATGGTTACAGATCGGTAGGGTCTATGGTTACAATGTTTCGGCTGTTCACTAGTCTCCTCGTCCTGCTCCGTTCTCTATCCAGCTTGACTTTCTTTCTTTCATACACTCTCCCTCTTTCTCAGTCTATCTTTCTTTCTTTCCGTTTTCATTTGATTCTCTTTTCAAAATGGTCTCTTCAACGATCAACGTACGTTCTGGTTGATTCTGTATAAGTTATTGTTAATCACGTTCGGTCGTCTTTACCTAACACCGACTTTTTCCGTTTCTTTTTTTTTTTCTTCGCGGGATTTTCCTCTTCCACTTATTCCTCTCTGGAATCCATCTTCACCTGGTTTTGTTGCTCTCTAACCGACTCCTGATATTTGCTTCGCCTCCTCAATCTCACGAACTAGGTCCTCCGACATACCGCCCTCTTCACCGGTCTCTTCTACGGAATCGTTCACCGACAGACTCTTCAGAAGCAGCACGACATCGCGCACGAGCTTCAGCAGGAGCACAACCAGAAGTCGCTTCTCGAGAAGGCTCAGGAGGCTTGGAAAGTCCAGCAGTCCAACAAGGGCAAGAAGCAGGATGGTTCGTTCTTTCTCATGGCCTTCTTTATCTAAATTATCTCGGCTCCATCTATGTCTTGTTTGTGTATATGTTGGGACGACTTGGAGAGATGTTTTGTTTGAATATCTCACTATCATCATCCAAGAAGATGAAAGAATGAGCAGGGTTAGATGAGTCAGAAAACTGTCTATGTCGTGTCGATGAGAAAAGTCGCAAAAATAGTAGATCCTTATCGAAGGATCACTCTCGATGCGAGGATAGCTCTTACTTCCACTTATAAACATTATCCCCGTTGTTTTTCTTCTCATAAATAATTTCAATCCTAAACTTCATCGACTAATCCCTGCGTTTTCAATACCATCTGATGTTATCCGTATGGGACGAACTAAACTCTCCGGTTTCCTTTTTGCACATTTCCTTTCCTCGAATAATGATGTTTCCGTTCTAGATGGACCTATCCGAGACCCGGAAGATCCTAAGTCAGTATCTTTTCTCCAACTTTCTTTCTGTCTAATTCACCAACTAGGAGTACTAAATACATCTCTCTATTATCAAACTCTCTTGAATTTACACATTTTGTCTTTCTCTCTAGATTCGACTTAGAAGCCCTCATCAACTGGGCCGCCGGAGAGACCGCCAAGGCCTAAATGTTCCTTCCGCATAATTTTTCAATCTCTGTGCTCCTCTCTTTGTCTCTTTTCTTTGCCTGTTGGAGATTTGAGGAGAATGAGGAGGAAACGAGGTTGGAAATTGGAATCAGGAATAAAGTGGGAGGTTTATGGTGGAGATGCGAGGTTGGAGAGGAGAGGGTCGTGTATCTTGTTTTAACTCTCAATGGATCGCAGATCGATGTGTTCCTTTTTTTCTCGTTTCCTCTTACTTTATGAGGTTGTGATCTGACAGACTCTTGTCTACTCTGGTTCTGCCGAACTCTGATACTGAAACCTCCTTGAGCTTCACGCAAAACAGGAAGATAATCGAGGTGAGCCATGTAGAGAAAACGATAGTCTGGGGAAAGAAATGACTACTTTAACCCACGATGTGGTCAGAGGAGGAAACAGACAAGCATGTACTACGAAGAAGAGCTTAATGTATCTTGTATACTACCTGAGAGTTGTTTGGCGAACTAAGAACGCATCGATGGAGGTTTGCGATAGGAGACGGCACATGTAATGAATTATCGTGGTTCATTCGAAAAAAGCGCAACTATCTGCAACCATAACCGAGTCTGCAGATCTGCGTAGGAACTGATCATCTATGTCGAACAAACATCCGTAAGAACCGCCCTATAATCTTCTCTATGGAAAGAAGATCAGCTTGATAAATCACATGCGGCTTCTATGGAGGGCGAAGGTTCAACAGGAATCTTTCATATGCAAGATAGTCAAATCCAGCATACGTTTGGTCCGAGACATTCCCAGGTAGAGAGTTGAATTGGTCAATGTATGCTTTCCGAGCAGACGGACGAGCTAGAAAGATGATTATGTGGGGGCATTTTTCCGGAAGACATGTGCAGAACTTTTCTGGCAGTCTTGGTGGTGATATCGGTGTTAGATTAGACGAAAACAACGGTGATGATGAGTTGTCGCTGGACCCTACAATCGAGGGCTCTGATTCGAAGCACCAGTGAAAATCCGATGAACCAGATTGATGAAAAATAGAAACTGGTTGAAGCTCTTTCGTGTTAGATATTGAAGCAATCCGTTCAGCAACGACTGGATCAAGCTCCTTCGAAACTTTTTTCCCATAGATGACGACGCTCCTCCGTTTCAACATCGTTATTAGATCAAAATCCGTTGATCCAAATAGTGGAGAGTCTAAGCTGATTGCATTCAAGCAGGCTCCAAACGTGTTGCTCAGATGTTTGCTTGGAAGATGATGAGCTGGACTTTTGCGATTTTTGGCCAGTTCAGCAAGATCACTCCTGAATTTGCCTAATATTCGGATTATGCTCTTCCCCGCAGGCTCGCGGTTGTGTTTGAACGATTTTTTGGAAGCGCCTGTTGAAGACTCTTTAAAGTGTATTTTTGGTCTTTTGGAGGAGCTTGTAGGTTCTGAAAGATCTGGTACCAATCCCTATCGAACGATATACCACAATATCTCTTCAATCTCAAAGCGAACCGGCAAGAGAATGAGTATTCAACGAAATACTGACAAATCCACCATTGCCATCGAAAATGTTCCATTCTAAAGAGTTCCAATCCTCTAAGTTCATAACAGGTATGTTCAGCTGTATGCTTGAGGTTCTGTTCTTCAGGTTCTCTTGTTTCTCTTTGGTGTTTGATTCTGGTAACATGACTTCTTCGTGAGGTGAGGATACCGGCGTAGATATCGAGGTCGAATCTTGATCAAACGAACCCGAAGAATGGCGAAACGATCGTTGAGAAATTAAAGAGAGAGCGTAAGCCCATCTTGGATATAATCGAGAACATTTGTGAATCGTCAAACGAGACACAGGGATAGGAGTGTATTGCATGGGTCAGCTAGGTCGAAGAGGATGAGATGAAAGGTTCTGTAACTTTCTGATTGTTTTGTATTTGTCGACGCGTTACATTATGATCCATCTTTCATAACAATTCCTCGACCACGCGATGGAATAAGCGTATCGGACTTGCACAATTTGAAGAGACCTCAGCAGGTTGCAAAGTGAGAATGAACTTCTGAATGGTTTAGGAGATCAGTGAAGTAAGGAAGTTCTGAGAGAAAGAGGGAGCTAGGACAGAATTATATGCTTGATGAAAGAGTATCGCGCAAAAAATCTGAGATTTCAACATCTGCGGTCGATCAGGATCAACAAGAATTATATCACCGCTGGCATTATTGCGAGATCGCAACAACCCATGAACTGAGTGAACGAGCTGATAGGTTTCATGACCTAATCAGCTTATCAAACATGCGACTACAATCAATAATCTAGGATAAACAGTGCAGCAAGTCAGAAGCAAAGAAAGGCAGCGAATCTATCCGATACGGTGCTCTTATTTGTTCTCGCCAATGCACTCGACATGACTATCTCTCTAGTTTCAAGTCTAACTTTGTCATCGGCCTTTCGAGCTAATTGAAACTATACAGCATCCATACATTAAGAGATAGACCATATGCTACAGTGCGGCAGTCACAGGATTATGTGAAGCCCATCAGGTAAAAGAGATTGCCATTTTGAAAGATTTGGGAAAGGCCTCCTAGATCTCAAAAGCTCCGCCCCAGCCCAACTTCTGCTGCGATTTTCCGGATTCGAGGTCTTGTAGTTCTTTCTTGAGAATGTCGATCTGAAACCCTCGGTAGGCCGCTTTGATTCGTTCAGTGTTAGTTTCCTGAATGATGATTTTTCTGGCGGAGTTAGTTCCAGTGAGAAGGGCGACGTTCGTTCCAATCAAAAGCTGATTAGAAAAGTCAAATGCTCTCGGTCAGGACAGCCGCACATACAAGCTTGTTCGGACGGATAGACAGGCAAACAGCGAAGAAGCGACTCACACCACAGGTTGATATGATGAAAGTAGAAAGGAACGTGGCCAAAGGTCCAGGTTCTGAGAACTGTCGTTTGTAGACCTCCTTAGGCACTTGGACTGAAAGTTTCGAGATAACGATAAGTGAAGGTCTGTCCATAAGAGAATATACAGGAGCCATATAGATGAAAACGGACCATGCTCTCCAGATTCCATGATGATCTCTACAGGCTTAGGAGCTTGTCTAAGAGTTACAAGCGCTCGATGGATCCCGACTCGACCTCTCCAAGCAAGCGCCAGACCAACGGCGGATCCTATGAGACCTCCAACTAACACATGACTGAAGATGAATGACGTAAGGACGGATTGGCCGGGTAAGCTGATGAGCACATTAGAGCTCTACAAGACAGCTGAAGCAAAGAAGACATGAACCTCTGGACTTTTCCGGCCGCCTTCTTCAAAGCTTCTCGGTCAGATGGCTCGAGATCTTTGGAGTAGTGAGATTCGGCAAGGTCCAGATAGGCCTAACATATATAATAATGGTGAATTAATAAAATTGAGAGTGATTGACATAGCAAAAGATGTCCAAAGCTAACCTGCTGCTTGGCATTTAGTCGAGATCGAACGTCCATGAGGGTTAACCAAATTGATAAGCAGATGGATGGATGAAGGAAGGAGGAAGGAGGATAGAATTCGAGGGACTGATTGATGTAGATGGAACAAGATAGAAATATGCCAGAAAATTGGTCGGTTATATGTTTTTTTGGAGGGTTCGTCAGCCTCTGGCCACCACTGAGCGATGCTGCGCTCTCAAGCACACCTCGGCCAGTATCAGTCGACTCATGGACCTCATAGACTTAGGCAGCCTCTGACTATAAACCAGCAAATACCAATGAGTTGTGTGTTTAACATATGACATCCACAGACTCGACCTCAGCATCAGCATCGGCAATATTGAATCCCGGCATTGTTTCTCCATGGTTCTTCTCTCCTGGTGAATTGCTAGGTGCAGCGTGTTGCGCGACGCATTAACATCTCTGTTTCACCAAGTCTGACGGCAAGCATAGAACACAATGAGTGGTCAATACATCATTCTGAGGCATACAATACATCTCACTCATTCTTCAGACACTTCATCACTCTTTCAGTGCTCACACCTTGTTCTTTCCAATATTCAGCCATGGCACTTCGAACTCATCCTCAGTCAGCCTTTCTTTCGTCGAGTCGGACCGGCAAAAACTAATGCTGAAGGAGATGATGATGACATGGAAAAATAACCCTAACTATATACATGTATATTCGATGACCAGGCCATGATTGCGCTCAAGACCAATGACGTGGCATGGATTATGAGATGAAAATGCTGACTAAGATATGTATGCACGTGTTGCTTGAACATGATGCATTAACCGATTAAATCCGAGCAAAGCCGTGGGTCAACCGCTCCTGTTCCTAGATCCGCCAGTCCCTTTTTCCTCTCATTTTTTGGGCTGTCTCGTTCGAACGGTTCTCTTTCTTCAACACCATCGCTGTGTACCCTTCTCTTCATCATCATTCACACTTCGCATTCTGTCCTTTGTTTCCACTCTTCCTCCTCCTTTTTTCCACTACTCAAACTTCGGAAGCCATGCTTCGACGACTCCAACCTTCGTCGCTCAGGGCTCTCAGACCCTCAGCTTTGTCGGTCTCCCCAAAGCCTGCTTTTGCCCTAAAGGCCAGGTATGCGACCGCACCATCCCCGTCCCCTCACGACAACTTTGCGACCAGCAATAATTCGTACTATACCTCAGAGTGAGTCCATTTGTCCTTCTTTCATCGGTTTAATCATTCGCCTAGTCGTTCGGCCACTTGTTTGGTTCTCGACCATCTCCTATCTGTGGCCGAAAGTGGAGTTTTTCCACATTCTTCTCTGTTTTTCGAAGCGTTTGATATGAGCATACGATGCATTACAATTGTGATCTCGTCCATCGTTGCTACTTTACCAAAGAGCCTCTCATGAATTGTCTATATGTTCTGTATATTGAGCATTGCTCTATGCTCGAGGTCTTCAACAAACCAGAAGAGTCGGAAAAAACCGGGTCTCTAAAAAGATCCAGAGGCGTCCCTTTCGTCACTCGGAGCATCATCATTGGACCAAATCACAACTCGATCGCTATTGAATCACTCTCTTCCGCTAAATAGACGTCCTGACTCATTTTTTTGCTTTCTGTGTATGACAATAGAATGTACCGAGCCTGGAAAGAGGTTGGTCTCACGTCTCACATCTCACATTTCCCCGGTTTTCTAATTTTTCTCTTTATTTCATATTAACAACGAAATATTCGATCTTCACTACCTATTTCAGGATCCCTCCTCCGTTCACAAGTCCTGGGCTGTCTACTTCACCGGTCTCGACGGAGGCCTTCCTTCCGCCCAGGCCTTCAACCCTCCCCCAGGATCTGGAGGGCCTGCCTCGCTAGATAACTCTCATCCTGCGACCCTCGCCCCGAGTCTTCAGAACGGAGATGCTTCGCAGCTTTCAGACCATCTCAAAGTCCAACTTCTTGTCCGAGCTTATCAGGTCCGAGGTCATCACACTGCTACTTTGGACCCTCTCGGTATCATGGATGCTGATTTGAGCACCGTCCGACCGGCTGAGCTTGACCTTAGCTATTACGGCTGGTCTGATGCCGATTTGAGCAAAGAGGTTCGACTTGGTGATTTCTCGAGCCGATTGAATGCCCGATGCTGACAATTTCTATTACAACGTTATTTCTAATGCAGTTTACTCTGGGCCCAGGTATTCTTCCCAGTTTCGCCGCTGCCGGAAAGACGAAGATGACACTCGGAGAAATTGTTAAGGTCATGAACCGAATCTATTGTACGTGTGACATTACAATCAATATATTTCCCGTTGATAACAATTTTTTTAATAATCTTCTATATCTCTGACCCTAGGCAAGGATGTTGGTATTCAATACGTTCACATTCCCGACAAGAAACAGTGCGACTGGATCCGATCTCGGGTCGAGCTTCCTCAGCCGTGGAACTACACTGTCGAGGAGAAGCGAATGATCCTTGATCGATTGATGTGGTCCGACTCATTTGAGTCCTTTATCGCGTCCAAATTCCCTAACGAGAAGCGATTCGGTCTTGAGGGTTGTGAGAGTTTGATCCCTGGTATGAAGGCCATGATTGACACCAGTGTCGACCAGGGTGTCAAGTCTGTCGTCATGGGTATGCCTCACCGAGGACGATTGAATGTGCTCGCCAACGTTATCAGGAAACCTATTGAGGCCATCTTGAATGAGTTGTGAGTCTAATCCTTGGGGGGTTTATAGGCACTTTCAGCAAAGGCACGCTTCGAACCGAGATGGTTTGGCATTCTTCTCACCTTGCCTTCCTCTTGATCGTTTTTTATTACCTTTTCCAGCAAGGGAGCCGCTGGCGATGACGATTCTGGAGGAGGAGACGTTAAATACCACTTGGGAGCCAACTACGTCCGACCTACACCATCTGGAAAGAAGGTCTCCCTGTCGCTCGTTGCCAACCCCTCCCATCTCGAGGCCGAAGATCCTGTCGTGCTTGGTAAAACTCGAGCTATCCAGCACTTTGAGGGCGACGACAAGCACGACACTGCCATGGGTATTCTCCTTCATGGAGACGCCGCTTTCGCCGGTCAGGGTGTTGTCTACGAGTCGATGGGTATGCACTCGCTTCCCAACTATGGTACCGGAGGAACTATCCACATCGTCGTGAACAACCAGATTGGTTTCACGACTGACCCCCGATTTTCTAGATCCACCCCCTACTGTTCCGATATTGCCAAATCGATCGATGCTCCTATCTTCCACGTCAACGGAGACAACGCCGAGGCTGTTACTTTCGTCTGTCAGCTCGCAGCTGACTGGCGAGCGGAGTTTAAGAAGGATGTTGTTGTTGACATCGTCTGCTACCGAAAGTACGGTCATAACGAGACTGATCAGCCCTCTTTCACTCAGCCAAGAATGTACAAGAAGATTGGAGAGCAGAAGCCTATCCTTCAGAAGTACATTGATCAGCTTGTCGAGGAGGGTACCTTCACTACCAAGGAGGTTACCGATCACAAAGAATGGGTGTGGTCCATGCTCGAGAAGGCCCACGAGGGTTCCAAGGACTACAAGCCTTCTCCTAAGGAGTGGCTCTCATCCTCTTGGGACGGATTCCCGACTCCAAAAGCCCTCGCCGAGGTTGTTCTCCCTGTTCGACCTACAGGAAAGGATGAGGAGACCCTGAAGAACATCGGAAAGGTTATCTCCACGTTCCCCAAGGATTTCGTTCCTCACAAGAACCTTGCCCGAATCTTAGCTGGTCGAGGCAAGACCGTTGAGGAAGGCAAGAATATCGATTGGTCGACCGCTGAAGCTCTTGCTTTCGGATCTCTTGCTCTCGAGAAGATCCACGTCCGAGTTTCCGGTCAGGATGTTGAACGAGGAACCTTCTCTCAGCGACACGCCGTTGTTCATGATCAAGAGAACGAGACTCAGTACATCCCATTGAACCACTTGGGAAGCGAGCAGGCCAAGTTCACCGTTTGCAATTCGCATCTTTCCGAGTTCGGAGTTCTTGGTTTCGAGTTGGGTTACTCTCTCGTCTCGCCTGACTCATTGACGATGTGGGAGGCTCAGTTCGGAGACTTCGCTAACGGTTGCCAGGTTATCATCGACCAATTCATCGCTTCTGGTGAGCGAAAGTGGGTTCAGCGAACCGGTATGGTTATGTCTCTCCCACACGGATACGATGGCCAGGGTCCAGAACACTCATCTGGTCGAATCGAGCGATTCCTCCAGTTGTGTGACGATCATCCAAACGTCTTCCCCGATGCCAACATGGTGGAGAGGCAGCATCAGGATTGCAACCTTCAGGTCGTCTACCCTACCACCCCGTCCAACTACTTCCACGTCCTTCGACGACAGGTTCACCGAGACTTCCGAAAGCCCCTAATCTTGTTCTTCTCGAAAAATCTTCTCCGACATCCCAACGCACGATCGAACCTTGAAGACTTCACTGGTGATTCTCTTTTCCAGCGATTTATTCCCGAGGTCTCAACCGAGATTGCCCCCAAGGAGGAGGTCAAGCGAGTTATCCTCTGCTCTGGACAGGTCTACCAGACCTTGCTCAAGGAGCGAGATGAGCGAAAGATCAACAACGTTGTGCTTTGTCGAGTCGAGCAGATCTCGCCCTTCCCCTACGACTTGGTGACGCCTTACCTTGATGAGTTCCCTAACGCCGACATTCTTTGGTGCCAGGAGGAGCCTTTGAACGCTGGATCTTGGTCGTACGTCCAGCCTCGGTTGTTCACCACCTTCAAGAACACCGAGCACCACAAGCACCGAACCCCGTTGTACGCCGGTCGAAACCCAAGCAGTTCGCCTGCAACTGGAAAGAAGTCGATCCACTTAGCCGAGATCAAGGCCTTCTTGGATCAGGCTTACGATCTGTCCTTGACTGATTAAGCGAAATTCGCATCAACTGTTACAAGTATCTTTACATTCTCTTCTGTTTCGTCTGCCTGGGCCTGATTCGGGTCCTTTTATCATGTAATAACAATCGAGTGATGTAAAGGGCGATGTACGGATGAAAGATAGGAAGGATGAGCTATCTCATTTGTCTCCATTTACTACTTTCTTTCTTCCTCAGCATTATTACTTTACTTCTACTTTCTTCTTCTACTCTCTTTTTACCCCATATCACCTCGAATATCAGCATGTCTATCGCTTTCTTATCTGGACCCGGTTTTGTCAGACAAGCGAATCTGCCAACATACCAGCCATATTCCCCATGTGAATGCGAATACCGGAAGAGGATCCTAACTAACTAACTAACTAACTCTATTGTTCTGGCTGCTATTGAGCGATGCTGCACTCTCAAGCACACCTCGGCCGGTAGTAGTCGATAGATACATGGTCCTCATTGACTGAGGCAGCCTCCGACCACAAACCATCAAGATCACCACATGGGTCATGAGTCACGGATGACGTGATTGCATTCAACTAGCCTCACCCTCTGGCTCAATATCATTCAATTGCTGACGTTATATGACTAAACGTGCTTTGTTAAACGTGCTTTGTCATTGCGCAACTAACCATCTTATAAACCTCCACTCGATCGATACCTTTCGACCTTTTCTCTTTCTGTCCTCATCTCATCCATCTCAAGCATCTTATCAACTCATCATATCTTTTCAATACCTTAACGATGCCATCTGCTGACTCTGCCAAGCCTGAATTCTACTTGTATGTCCGTTGAGCTTCACATACTCGGATAATCATCCTTATTCACGTCGTCTTGTATACAGCTTTGAAGCATCCGCATGGTCGACCGCGCCCCGATTAGCAATTGAAGAACTTGGATACGACCTCAACAAAGATTTTGAACTTCATAGTCTTCCTCTTGGAGAAGGAGCGAACTTTAATCCATCATACTTGAAGCTCGCAAAACAAGGAACTGTCCCTGCGCTGGTTGACCTTCAAGGAGAAGTACTTGACTCAACATTTGTAAGTGATCATCTTCGATGTTCATCATCTGTTTCGCTGCTATATTTTCATGGAGAGGAACTAATGTGTCTCAATGGTTTGGTATCATTTTATCTGGGGTCTTTTGACTATGTTTTGGGGATACAGAAAGTCGTCAAGTACCTGGTGGCCAACTCACCCAAGCGAACTACACTGGAACCGTCTTTACCAAATGTAATTGAAGCCGTCCATGTTGACGAGATAGACCCGAATGATGCTCTGCTCGGATACGCGGTCGACGATAAGTCTCGAAAGGCGAAGGCGAGTGATTTGCCTGGCCAATTCTGGAATGGACGACAACGTTAGTCATTTTCTTCTTGTATCTTCTTCGACTCTCTTCTAACATGTTCGCTTGACTTGTAATCACACTTCCTGTTCAATCCTGAAACAGAGGCTTTGGAGAAATATGCAAAGTCCTCGCCTCCTGAGCTCAAGGACTTTTACAAAGAGAAGATCGAATATAATTCGTATTTTGTCAAGTTGGTCTAGTCTCTTGTTTATCATCCACATTATAGTGCGCTCTCCAACCAGTCCGGTGACTTATACCCTTTGCAACACATGCACAGAATCTACTCTGATAAAGCCTCGGACGAGGAACTCAAAGAGTACTATACTAAAGCGAAGAAGCTCTGGAACGATATTGGCTCCTTCTTGAGCAGCGATCTTGTTAAGTTCCTTCAGAACGACAGGAAAGGAACGTTCTTTGCTGGAAACACCCCCGGCGAAGTTGATTGTTCGTCTTCTCTTTATTCTTTATGTCGTTTCTTCGTTGTTTTTGAGAGCGCATCGGTTCTGATGACTGGAAGATCTAACTGACACAAATAACTCCTCGTACTATATTTCAGTCCATGTGATCGCTTGGCTAGCCCGAATCATTACCTCTGGTGGAGGGGTCGAAGGTGTTGAAAAGCTTACCGGTAAATCTTTGGACAAATCTGTCAAAGACTACTATGCTTCTTGGACCAGCCGGGAGAGTTTCAAGAAACTCGAAATCATATAAGCACTTTGTTCTCATTTACTTATTGACTCCTTATATGTATTTAGTGACATGATATTTATGTTGTCCTCTCAATTTTGAAGGATGATTTGAAGATCGTTAATGATTGTATTATAATCCGCTCGGATAATGATGCCCTTTGCTCCTACATCAACATCGCCCTGTTATCCAAATATTTGACGAGAGCACAGTGTGGCGCTCATAAATCGAGAGAACACTCCGGAGTTTCAGAGGAAGCAACAACAGAGAGAGTCAATCATGATAGTAAGATACAAGAAGAAGAAGAAGAAGAAGAAGAAGAAGAAGAGACTAAAATGAAACATAGATAGACGACGAAGAAAAGGGTATCGGCAAAGACTAGGCAGAAGTGCGTCCACGAATAAATCAAGTAGAGGAAGCAGCAACACAGAGAAAAGACAAGCGATAAAAAAAACTAAGAACCGATTGGAGATGTTGACAAGGAAGTGCGAAAACAATGTAAAGATCAATCAGCGTTTATTTTTTTGATGAACCGACGTTCTCGCTCGCCTGTTACTTTCAAAATGCCTTCGTGCTGTTTATGTTGTACACACACAAGGAAGAGAACAGTAAGCTTCCATACTGAGCCGATTTTTTGAAATTGAGGAAAGACAAACCTCTAAAGTCTTGACAACCTCCGAGAACTCTGCGCTGTCAACGGTGATACTACTCTGTTCCTCCAACTTTCGGACCACATCTGACCATTTCATTCCTTTGCTTCCGGAAGATTCCACGAGCTGGGCAATAGCTCGTTTTAGGTCAGTCACGACTCGACGTTGTTGTTGACCGGCTCCAGTGTTGATCAGGTCGACTGTTTGCCAATTTGATAGAGAACGAGTGTGGTTAAATTTGCAACCAAAGAGTGGAAAAAAAGAGAAGAAGGCATACGATCGATTTGACCTGTGACAGGGTCCGTCTGTTCAAGCGGAATTTGAGTATCAGCTTCCAGACACTGAAAGTAAAGTATAGAGAGGATAATGATAAAGTACTTACAGCACTCTCCCTGATAGCTTCTCTGATTAACCGTCCTCCCTCCTTCACATCTTCCAATTCAACCGTCTCTGAAAACCTCATTCTCGCATGAGCTTCTCCTAATCGAATCATACTTTCTAACTGTCTTGTGGTAGCAGTGATTCTTCTCTCTGCGCTCCTTGGATCAGCTCCGACTTTACGCATGTCGACATATGCTTGGACGAGTGCTTGCGAGGCTTCTTCGGTTAGGACTGGATGGATTTTGGATCGAGCATAAGTGATATACGCTGTGAGAACGTCAATCGGCTAACGTTGTTTTTTTGGAACCCAAGTACGGATATAAGCTACAGAGCAGGACATCTTTGAGATGACGAGGAGAAGACATACGATAATATCGGTCGAGCCAGACTCTGGACGATCCTCGAGGTAGAGTCCGACGAGATGCTTAGCAAGTCGGCGATCCATGCTTTCATCGATCTTGTCGAGAACAAGGTAGAGAAGATCGAATCTAGAGATTAGTGTAGGAGGAAGATCTGAGAAGGATAGGAGGGAAGAAAGAATGAGCTTCGCTGGAATTTCGATATTGAGGTCGGTAAGTTGAAAGTATCACGGACCGATGTTCTTTGTAATAGGCCAGTTGGGATCTGATGAATGACAAACGTCGCGAACGAAGTTAGACATCGAACCAACCAAGACACAACAGGAACAGTGTATAGATGGATATTCATGATGAAGAAAGAAGCTGACTATATTTTGATCCCACCGGGTTAGCAGCCGCTAGGATGGATGTCCTCGCATTCAGTGTAGTGATGATTCCTGCCTTGGCAATTGATACAGTTTGTTGTTCCTGTATAAAATTTGTTTGTATTATCAGTTAATCTACAACTTCTAATGATAGAAGGGCTCAAGGTGGGAGGAATAAACAAACCATGACTTCGTGAAGAACACTTCGAGTAGCATCCGACATCTTATCGAACTCATCAATGCAACACACACCTCCATCACTTAATACAAGTGCACCACTACGGTCGATGATACAGAGATAAAAATATAAGTTGACAAACTTCATCAGTAGTCAAGCATGCGATTAGTGTAACACAGCGCACTTTAACAACAAACATACGATTCAAGAACAAGCTGTTTCGAGTCGGGGTCTCGGGTCACATAAGCGGTGAGACCGACAGCGGAAGATCCTTTACCTGAAGTGTAAACTCCTCGGGGGGCAATCTTGTTCACATACTGTTTTATCCACGGATCCAAGAAATAGTTTGTCAGAAACTTTATCAAAGATAAAGAACAAACTATGCAGATCGCCGGGCGAGATGAAGCCCAAAAGGACAAACCTGGAGGATCTGAGATTTGGAAGTACCAGGATCTCCTACCAGCAGAACATTGATATCTCCTCTATACCTTGGTCCACCCGCTCCTCCCCCACGAGCAATACTCTTATTTGTTCCACCAAACATCTGAAGAAGGATGCCCTTCTTGACATCGTCCATTTCCCAAATACTGGGGGCTAGACTTCTCGCCAGCAAATCGTAGATGTCCTCCCTCTGACTCAGCTCCAACAGTCTACGCTCCATCTCTTGATTTGCGCTTAACGCGTCACTCCCATGCTGGATCGATCTCTCATGAGAGCCTAAGACCTCTTCATCATCCTCCTCGCCTCCGATGCCAACTCCCGGAGGTTTGCCTTCACCTTGCCTCGTCGTAGGATCGTAACCCATTCGTGTGGCGTTTGTTCGCTTGACATGAACCACATCAAGGTATGTCTTGAAAAGGGCTTTGATCGTCCGCTGTCGAGGATTTGCCCGGACGGGAATGGAACGGAAGATACCAGTGATCATGACCCGATCTCCGGGCTTGGTTAAATCTACGAGCTCATCGTAAACGCAAAGAGAGACCGTGTGGGGTGTTTGACCGTCCGGTACGGCATCTGTTGATAGGTCGTAGAGATGAAGAAGAAGGAAAAGTAGAAGATCATGACAAAGACAGCACTTGTCAACTTGAGATGATACAAAAAGGCGCCAGATGAAAGCAGATGCAAACCTGGAGTTTCTTGCAAGCGAACTACTTGCTTGTCCGAGAATGTACATCTGTTATGAATTAAGCTCATAGTTCCCATCGACCGACAGGCATCTCGGGGACATTGACTGGGCTCAGCGATCTTTCCTCGATCGATCTCGGCTTGAGTCGTATGGGAACAGACAAGACACCTGAAGAAGGCTATGGAGAAGAAATACAACGAACCCACCTTAGAATGAAGAGAAAGCAGAGTAGAGAGAGTCATTGAATACTAACCAGTTTGCATATCGGGAATGATAGGTGTGGCTCGAATGACAAGACCCTTGATGCAGACCAATTTGTCGGTGTCTAAAGAGCAAGCATTCCGACAATCAGTGAGACTCCTGCTATGGGTTCGACTCGTTGAAACAAAAGAGCAGAACAGAAATCCAAGAACTGACCATTTGGGTTCAAATCTCTCATGTTGACCGTTTTTTCTGCACCGAACGGTCGGACTTTATATAATGATGCGCCAATGGCCCGAAGTTCCTCATCTCCTAACACGCCCTGCATCCCCTGCATGCCCTCATCCTGATCCTGCTCAGCCACCTTCAGCATACAGTCTTTGAGTACTTGGTCCATCAACGGAACCATCTCTTGGGGATAATTGCACAGCTGATAGTAAAGCTTCTTAGTCGGTGGGTACGCTAGCAAGTTGAGGGTGTCCAAATTCAAGTTGTTCTGTCCAGTCTGTCTCATCAGTCGGAGGTAAGAGACATACGTCAAGACCTCTCCCTGTCGAGAGTTCGAGAGAGGAACATAATGAGCGCCCGGTGTTCGCCTGTCATATTCCTTTCTATATTTGAGTTTAAATTCTCGAAGGAAGGTGTCGAACAAATCCATCGACTCTTGAATGACGATGTTAGTTCCCCAAATATATTTGACCATACCCCCTACTTGGCCGGCCTGAGCATCTGATGAGTGAGCTGATTGAGCGGAAAAGACTGGATTGGGATCCGATGATGGAGGCTCAGAGCCTTGAAACAAAGGGCGCTGGTCTTTCGAAGGAAGAGGAACCTGACGACGAGCTAAGGCAGCAGGAGTACCAGAGGATGATGGAAGAGAAGAATGAATGTCGCCTCTGTGCGACCGATGTGGTGTGGAGCCATTTGATCTATAGACAAAAGTAGTAGATAGACAATCAGCTAGTTTTCCGAACAAAATGGAAGACAAAAGGGAAGCAAAGTGTTCTATACCCAGGGAAGAAAAGAGGTTCAGATCCGTCGCTTCGAGCTGACGACATTGGAACGTTCAGCCGGTTACGGTTTCTTCTGGGTGTCCCAGCCACTGTAGAGTATTAGAAAGAAACACATCAGTGCTTAGTCCATATCTAGATTGTTTGGGCAGCAAAATAGTGCATCAAAACCATCTGCTGTATACTGTATCGGCCGGGTTGAATCTCTCGCGCTATTGATCGATAATTACCATTGTTAACGCCGAGTCCTCTCAATGGAGAACTCATCTCAGTGAAAGCTCTATGAGAGGCCGGGTTAGCCCTGGGTGTGGTCTCTTGGTCGGGCGCATCCGAGGATGGGAAGTGAAGGGGAGACGATGCCATGGTGTACGGTAAGTTGTGGGTTCGAGTAAGTTGTGTTTGGAAAGAACGATCAAACAACTTGAGCCGGACGCGTCGCGTAAATGACTGGTTACTATCCTTAGACGCGAGGTCTGTATCTTATGTAGCACATTTGACGCGTGAATATCTGAATATTTTACGCGATAGATGAATTATATCAATAATGACGCGTCTGTTTGCTGACTCTTGCTTTGCTTACGTTGACATCCATCCTCACCTGTTGTGTGGTAATCTTGCTTGCTATTATCTTGAAGACATCGACGTCCATAGGTAGATGAACTACAAACGATCTTCGATGGCACCGGGCTATTCAAATACCCCTATGGTCTCTATACCCCCTGGAGGAGGAGGTCACAATGGAATCACATACCCTATTCTTCGACCGCATGAAATTTCTGCCTGTCTCCAAGACCTTCATGTTCAATTGTCCGAAGAAGAGATCACCAAGCCCACGGCCTCTTCCATTCAGAATGCTTGGGCGCTTCTCCTTCAGACGTTCACGGGCGTAGGGTTTCATTCGTTTGAGAATCCGAGAACCGTTCTACTCGGTATGGTCGCATATGGCGTACGTCTTTATATATTGTTGCGCGATCACATGCCAGGAGGAAACTTACCAACTTTACACCGTCTGACATCAACTGATCCGCGTGAATCGCTATGATAGGACCTCTTGACGGAAGCCGTGTCTTTTCATATGTTTTTCTTACACGTTAAACGACTTGCGAAGATTGCTGGGGTCGAGACATTCACCGTCCAAGACTTGACAAGACCGGAACCAGCGAGGGTCAGAGACTCTCTGTCGGGCGTTATCAACTTCGCCAAATTCAAGTCAGTCTTACTCTTTGTGTCTGTATATGTTGATAAGACTGTGTGCTGACGGCATCAAACTTGCCCCATCTAGACACACTTCCATGGATTTGTTCGAGGAAAGAATGATTGAAGGAGAGCGAATAGAAGAACGGTCTGTATATTCTCTCTTAGCGAGAGAGAAGGAGCGCAACATTCCAAACTTTTTTTGATCCCGCCATCCGCGCGTTCTGTGTGTTCGTGTATACTGAATCAAAACCTTCTTTCTATTAGTCTTCAGATGCTGCAAAATGAGCATCAGAACGTGGCACATGAAATTCAATCCATCAAGTCTGTTTCCTCAATCCTCTTTCCCTTTTGCAGAGACCACCTTTCCTGAGTTTGTGCTCCTTCCGAATCTTGCATCATCTTTCTTTCTCCCCTTCAGACAGCGTAACCAAGCAGATGAATCCATCGTTGCTCAAGCCGAACAACGCGTTGAAAATATCAATGCAGAGCTCACTCTGCTCGCTAGAGAAGAAAAAGTTTTGAAACAAAGTGTGGTTGCCGTATCAGAAGAACGAAAGAAACTAAAGGAACAACATGTTTGTCTTTGCTTTTCTTCCTCTTTCAGATGCCAATTGAGTTTTGTCTGATCGAATACTGCATTTATGCTTTATACTCTCATGTTTCCAGGAATCACATCAAGCAGAAATCACTGCGATTTCGAATGATATAGAAGCTGCCAATAGCCGATTAGTCCGATCACCCGAACGCGTCAGACGAAATATTATCGACCTAGCCGAGAGGACGAACAATGAGAAACAGCTTCTAGGGAATTATCTCCGTAAAGGAAGAGAGCTTGGGATGAAACTCGAAGTGATCGGTTCTCTTGAGCAAGTGAGTTTTCGATCGTCTTCATTTTTTTCTACATTTCCCTCCAATAACAGCTCTTACTCCTTTATGTTTTCTTCTCTTTCGTACATAGGAAATCCGGGAGTTGATCGATATCCAGAAAGAAGCAGAGTCAACACAGCGAGCTTTCCATCAGACTCAACATAGACTCAACACTTTGACGAACGATCTGTCCCGAGCGATCGTGACGAGCAATTCACAGACAACCCGACTGGAGGTATGTACTTAGTTGTCTCGCTGCATATCCGAGCTATCATGAATGTTACATAACAACCTTTGTTGTTATTTTTATCATCTACAGCAACTGCAAATCCAGTTAACAAATGCGACAGATAAACTCAACCGAGCTCGAGAGTCTTGGGCTGAAAAGAAGGACAGGTTCCGACAAAGCATCGGCTCACTTAGAGAACAACTTAAAGTTGTTCTTCAGGAGAAAGATGAAGATGAAAAAGCGTTAGAGGCAAAGGAGAAAGAGTATATGATCCTTAAGGCCGAGGTTCGTTCCTCGTTCTGGTCTTTTATGTCTTGAGATTTTTGAGTATATTCTTGTGAAGAGACTGACAATTGGATAAATTGGTGGACTCAAAAGAGCGATGAATACCTCGCTCGGAACCAGGCAGAGGCAAATGCGTTAATGGACGAATACTGGAAACTCCGGGACCACGTCCGTCAGTCTAGACCTATGTTTTCGTTATTTTCTATGCCCTGTCGCGTTCACATCATCTAACGCTATGCCTGTGTCTAAACTGGGTTTCAATTAAATGGGTGAATTACAACAGGAGCGTACATGTATGAGATGAATACTAAGCTTGGACTTGGGTTAGAGCATCCATGAAGCATCCTTCACTACTCTTACCCGATTTGCTTCTTTGCCTTCCTTATCACTCTGTCCCTCTGATGAACGGGTTTCTTTCCTTAATGACTGTCTTGTTTCGATTTTGTTCTTCTCATTCTATCTTCTTTAATCTTTGGATCAATATTCTGGGCCTTATCCTTTCTTTCTTGGTCTCTTCCTACTGTTGATTATATCTGTACAATATTCGTCAACAAATAAACTAAACAAAATGACCACTTTCCTTCCGCTCAATATAATTTCGTCTAATATTATCATCTCAGGGCTGTGATGCTTCTTGATGAATTAGTAGCGGGTCGTTCTCCATCCTCCAATCTCATCTCACCAATTTCTATCAATTGATAGATCCGAGATAGACAAGAAGGTCTATCAGCTGAAAGAACATTGCAGAATAGAAGAGGAAGAACAACAACAGCTAGAAGTGAATACAAAAAAAAACCTCAAGAAAGAGTAATGGAAGAGAGAATGAAGAATATGAAAGAATGGCCTTGAGACAAATAGAAATTTGGCAAAAAATGTGAGGTACATGGGAAGGAAATGGGTTTCCCCTCGTTTTGAACCAACACATTCTCCTCCTCTTCTGAGCTGCTGTTCTCGAGGACAGAATCACTGAAAGTTTAAAGATCCTTGTACTGCTTAATGACCTGCAACGACCGGAGCTCATCCAAGTCTTCCGGCCTTCGATCAACTCTTCGAAGTGGCACCTCATACGTCGCGCCAGCGAGGTCGAACCCTTGATTCTGAATGAGGGTGAAGGTCGAAAGTATGGGAAGTGAGCATAAAAGACTCTCACTTTTGTAGAAAGATGAAAAGCAAGCACGCACGGTCTCCCAAACAGCAACGTAATAGATGCCAAGTGGGAAGGCGACGGCGAAACCAAGGATGGACAAGATGTTTCGTCTACTGATTCGGAAGCCTTTATAGAGATCCTCTCTCATGGCAGACCATCGTTCCACCGCTGGATCTTTCTGTTGTTTTAACAGATGCAAATTCATGTGGATGAATAGGTCAGATAACTGACATCTCGGACGAATGGTGGGGCTCCTTTAGATAAAGAGAAGGACGAACCAAGACGGGCTCTTCGTAGATCCAAGCCGAAAAGATAGAGAGTCAGCCATAGTATCGAGCTGAGGATAGAGTTGAAATACAAAGGATAACCTACGGTAGCCATGATCGCTTGCTCTAAACACACGGGTAGGGATCATGATGGATGGATTAAATCAAGATGGGTGATGGGTATGAAACGCGAATACTGGTTGAGATGGGAGACTAGAGCTTTAAAGAGTTAGATGTTTCGTAGTCGACATCGTAATGTCATTTCTGATACTTCGCTAGTAAATCTATCATTCCTTGTGTTATAAACTCATTGCTTACCAGACTACAAAACATTCGCCAAAAGACTACGCAGAGAGCTCTTCCAATCGACAGCGCTCACCTTCTTTCTTTTCTCTCATCTTTACTCTGCTCTATTCTATTCCATCCCATCTAGTATCAAACATGGTACGTGTTCTGTTTAACTATCAGTCTATTTTGATTGCTACTGATATTTCAATCGACGCGTTCCTTTCAGCTTCTCTTTTCGTGAGTTTGCCCTGTGTCTCTATATGTGTTCTTGTTTGTCGGTATTCTTGGCGTATTCACCTTCTTTGGCTCTGTCATCTTATAGTGTTTTCAAAACTTTGACCGATCAAGGTTCGTTGGATTCTTCCTCTCATCTCTCACCGAATTGGATGACCCAATAGATACTCTCCCTTTCCAATCTTGCAGAAGTCACTGTAGAACTTAAGAACGATCTCTGCATCTCGGGCACCCTCAAGTCAGTCGATCAGTTCTTGAACATCCGACTGGACAACATCAAAGTTCTTGATACCGAAAGACATCCTCACATGGTTCGATTGTTTATCTCTCCTCTGTTCTTTCCTTTGAGATGGCTCTGATTCTGAGCTGCCTGTTTCGTATACGTTAGGCCACCGTTAAGAACTGCTTTATCAGAGGATCTGTCGTAAGATACGTTCAGCTACCTGGTCAAGCAATAGATACCCAGCTTTTAGAAGATGCCACCAGAAGAGGTTAGTGTTTCCTTTCCTATCCGTTTCTCCTTCTCCTCCTTCTCTCTTCTCTCTCTTTGACGTGTAGATGACTGATAGTGCATACTTTCATATCTTATTCTCTACTCAATCATGTTACTTTCTCTTACCGAACAACCCCGAATGTGAATCGTATTGCAGAAGCCCAATCATCGAGCAAACCGAAATAAACGTCTCTACTTAATGAACAGAATAATTCAAAAAACTCTCTTTCCAACTAATCCATCCGATCTGCACTGGACCATGATCTCGGTTCAAAACCAGAGCAGGAGGTAGATCTCCCGGTCTTCCTGTATCTATTCGCTGTGCAAACGCCTATCAAATATTCTTTGAAGAAACAAAGTGCAATGAGAAAGGATGAATGAGGTTCCATTCATAAGTCTTACAAACCCTAATCTCACCCTTCTCTAACTCTACTTTGAGAACTCATACATACGAGTCTCATGAAGGCAGACAGGATCAACTTCACAAGGATAAAACAAGCGAGGAACAGTATGTGTCACGAGACAAGAAGAAACAGATATGAGAATGCAATGATGAGGGAAGACTGGAGACAAGGAAGATGAAGGATATGAAAGATAGAAGTGGTGGAAGGAGGTTTGTATAGCACAATGATAATGCTCAAGAAAGGCGAGGTGATGGTTTTCGCCAAACCAGATGGGATACGATAATCCGAAGTATGGTAGTTTTTGAAGGGGGCAGAGGGAGGGTACTAAGTAAATAGTCTAACGAACATGATATCAGAGGAAGTGGAAGATGAGGAGTGAGTGCGTTGCATGAGGATACACTTTGCAGTCCTTGTTCATTTTGTAAGCCAGATTCTACCTCCCCGACAATTTACTCAACAAACTGCCCTTCTCCCACGGATTCTTACCTTGCGAAGTAGTTCCTGTTCCAGAAGGTCCAACAGAAATCTGTGCAGGTGATATCAAAGGAGAAGGGCTAATCAATGCAGGTACCGGCGAGGTTGGCCTTTGATATGGGCCTTGGCCTTGCCTGTGGCTATGAGCGTGGTCGTTAGGATATGTAAAAGTAGACACAGGTGCGGAGGGAGATGGCGCGCCAGATGAATTTGATGCCGACCGAGAAGAAAAAAGCGCTGGATTTGATATCGTCAACGCGTGCGACTATGATTTAGAACCAGAAGGGCGATCGAGCAGAAAGAAACAACATTTAGATAATTTTGTTTGATTCAGATTGCAGAAAAATCGACTTACTCTAGCAGAAAAGATTCCTCGGTGGATTGATTCGAACGCCCGCTCGTCGCATACAACTATGTGCATATAGTCCGCAGGGTCTTCAAAAACAGCCGCCTTGTCCTCTAAATGATTAACAGACATGACAGAGAACAGAATTAGCACCTTGCTCCCCGATAAACCAAAGTGTTATGAAGCATATAGACGAACGACTCTTGAGACACCAAATTCGACCAGATGGAGCCTTCGGTATTGGTTTCGTTAGAGTATAGATATCAAATGCAGAGAGTGCGCAGAGATACTGTTCGTCTTTGCCCTACAACGCATTGTCGATACGCACGAACCCGATTAGTCAGCTTCACTGTAAGCGTATCTAGACTATGAAGTCATGTCGTCAAAGGAAAGCGAGGAGAAAGGGCTGAAAGCATACGAACTTTATCGTTTTTGCACACCCAGACAATCCCGTCTCTGACTTCCACCACTCGTTTCGACCATTTGTTCTTCTTACACTGCCACAGCTTGCACGATCCAATGATGTTAGGACATTGGCCGGGAATGTTCTGTTATACAAATACCAAGTACCAAATCAGCATTACCAATGACTGTTGAGACCGAATCACGATGAATTGACAGAACGAGCGTACGTTGAGGTTCAATTGACCGGACATGAGACATCTCTTGATGACAAACGAATTCAGTTTACTGATTTCGTTCCACGAAGAGGCTATCAGAAGAAGCTGCTCATAGTTTCGGATGGGGCGCTCTATTGATTGTGACAGACACAAGGAGATGTCAACCAATTATATTCTGTGGTGATGATAGAGAATCATTAGCCGACACTCACCAATACCCCAGTCCTTTCCGCTCTCCCAGATTGCCCAACCACCCTTGAGCAACTCTTCTCCTTTCCGCCCAACATCCAAATCCCCACTTTTTCTCAAAGAGTTCAACACCATACCTGCTGTAGTAATCTCCGTCAAATCTACATCGACCGACTTCCCTCCAACCTGCTCAAAGTGGAATCGCAATCGCTTCAATACGGTCGGACTGGGCAAAGCCTTGGCATGATCGGGAACTGCAGACGGGCTGACGTTTGTCGAGATTGTCGGTCGACGCGATCTCGTTCTAGGAGATACTCTATCCGGGAAGGTTCCGTTGATTGGCGAAGACACTGTGACAGCATGTGGAGGCGGGGAATGAACGTCATAGGTCGAAAAGTTGGTGCTTGCATTAGGCAATTGAGGCAAAGGCGGTACATTTGACACTTTCATTTCGCCATCCATGGCTCGATGACTGACACTCGAGTGAAGTTGAGGTTCGGACGGTCTTCGACGGATTACGGGCATGGTAGGTTGAGAAGGGGACGCCGGGCCGGCAGGTCGGTTTCGACGAACTGTTCCTGATCGTTCTGTCCTAGACGGTTCTTTGGTTGATTTCGCTCGGCCGAGGAGATGTGTTCCAGCCGGAGGGCCTGGGTGATCTGTTGTCGCAGTACTGGTTGAGGTGGCAGTCGCGAATAAAGTAGTCGAGAACGGATCTCGCGACAACGAAGAGTCTCCTCTGGAGTAACCTGTGGCAACAGGCAGCGAGCGGGTGGCCTCCATCGGAACTGGTCCAAGGGACAAAACCCCCATCTCGCTTGGAGTGAGCTTGGAAGAGTCAGAATTTACGGTTGATGCAAGTGATTCTGATGCCATTCCAGAAGACGAGGGCCCACTTGCACTGGACTTCCTCGACCTTACCGCCGAGTGAGAGCTTCCTTTCGAGAGAGGTTCTCCTCTCCAGACTTGAGACATCGAAAGATTCAATGCCAATAGCCGCTCCTCCAGTTCTGCTGCGACAAGCATGCCGTCCATGCCGATGGCTCCGTGCGCCGAGGATAAATCTCGCTTCACCTGTTCTCGGATTTTATGCCGAGCGTCCGCTTCATGATGTTCTCGTCTCTTCCGGGTTGGTGGAGATATCACCCCTCTACGCTCTTTTCCTTTGGAGATTGCTCTATCAAATCTAGATTGATGCACCTCTCCTCTCTCTGCACCGACAACGTCACTCTTACCAGCAGCGGCTACTGCTTCCTTCTCCCGAATTCTTTTGTCTAGCTTTTCCTTCTTTCTGTTCAACCGAAGGCTCTTTTGAGCTTTCAGAGCGGTGGAAGGATGCGCAAGAGCAAGCGGTACGTCATCATCTTCGTCACCCTCTCGATCTATCGGTTTCTTCTCTGTCCAAGTCAAGGGACTGTTAGAACCTCCTCTGGCGCTCCCATACCCGTCATCAGAAGATAGGACTTCCCCATCTTCTTCCTCCTCCTCCTCCTCCTCCTCCTCCTCAGGCGTTGTTTCATTCTCGGCTTCCCTAATCGGTCTCCTTCCTCTCCTATCTCTATCATCCTCATCGTCATCATCGCCACCTCCTCGTATATCTGATTTCGCATCCGTCGTCCGATTTGGACCTACCGGGATGTTGGTCTCTGTGTATCCACTATACTTGCCTCCACCCCTACTGAGATCAACCCCAGCACGACCTCGTCCACGCTCACTCTCTCCTCCGTCCTGAAGAGGCTCGAAACTTTCCCTTCCGGCGCATATCTCGGCGTATGGTTCGGAAGAGTTGTAGGAACCAAAGAGAGCAGAGTATCTCGCTCCTTCTTGAGAAAGAGGACATGTCATGGTCAACGTTGATACTGCTTTAGGAAATGGCGAAGACGGTTGCGAAGATGAGACTTTGTCCGATGGGTTGGTGCGACAACTTAAAGAGCCTTCAGAAGAGCCGATCACAGGTGAGGGAGTGGGCCGAAGTGTTCTCGAAGAAGGCAGGGAAGATATTGTCTGTTGGGTTTCGATCTGCGTATCGAACCATGAACTAAAGAACTGATTTCCTCCTTCATTGTTTAGCCAGACACGTTCCACCGATGGTTCACGTGGAGAAGCGAATGTGTTTATTGGCGAGGGTGAAGCTGTACGTCCATAAACTTGCTTCTCTTCCTGTCTTCCGGATGTCTCGTTGCTGGGAGCAGAGGACGAAGAGGAACAAGTAGATGATGCTGATGATGAAGAGATTCCTTTCGAAATTTCATCAACCAACCAAGGTGCTCTCGGTTTTCGAAAACCTTCTTGATTTCTTTGCCTATCAAGATCCTCGTTTGTTTCTATCACTTCACTATCCTTCTCATTTTCACCAGGCAATGTAATCCTCCTCAAAGCACCACTAAGGCTCCTGCTTCTAGGAGGATGATGGGGGAACACCGCGCTCTTCTTATCCTGATTCGTTCCCTCGACTGAGGTGAGATCAGTAGGCATGATCGGCCTAGGAGGAGACGGGATGAAAGGCGCGTCCGCAGCGAATGGGTCAAGAGGTGGTGGAAGAGGTGACGAAGATACGCGTGGAGTCGATCGATCTTTATTTGACTTCGAAGACTTGGACGATGAAGAAGTGGAGGTGTAAATAGTGGAAGTGATAAAAGATGATGGGGATGAAGGAATAGACGGTCGGTGCGAAGGATTGTTCTGGAAAGGGATAGAGGGGAGATTTGGTCCATCCGTTGTAAACGAAGATCCTCTCTTCAGCCTCCCGATTCGTTTCCCGGTCGTTACTGTCAATGAAGGAGAGCGCGCGCGTGGCGAAGCCCTTGCGCTAGGAATATTTGGCACGGGTTCTTCGTTCCAAGCTGACTTACTTCGCAAATTTGGCGTCGACTTTCTTCCTCGAAGTTTACCGGAAATCTTTCTTGCCCAGGGCGCAGATGTCAAAGAGGTTAATTGAGAGGCCGCACTGGGGCTGTTGGTTATATTTGAAAGAGGAGAAGGAGACGTAGAGCGCTTGATGGGGCCTGTAATCTGCGAAGATATACTTCTGGAACGGGGTCGATTTGTTTCCCTTGAAGGGACTGAAAGCAACGATTGAGGATCTTCCTCTTTGACAAATGATACATGCATCAAACCGAGTCCGAGACCGGAGATTGAAGGAGACGTGAGCTGCTCAGATGACTGGGATGAAACACTAGAAGGAATAGAAGACAGATGACTTGGTCTATCTTGATGACTGCTCTGAATTTCATTCTCAAGAAAGGAGGAAGTCGAATCCTCGGAAGAATACCCATGAGACGGAGAATATTCAGATTCAGGTTGAGATAGAGAAGGCTGAGAGGATGACTGATGAAGAATTAGGCCCGTAGGACTATATGCGTTGAAATCGGGTGTGGGAAGTAAGGCATGAAGATCAGGAGAGGGCGAAGAGGAGTGTACCTATGGTTCGACCCAAGTTGAGAAGCATCCGAAGACGAATGAGAAGACGAGTTTAGATCTTCTGAGTCATGTTTCTTATCCAAACCAATTGTAGAGATCGCGTAATAACTGACCGACAATGAGAGATCCAACGGAGGAGGAGCATCTTTTCTGACCTTGCTTTGCGTCGAGCTGTGCCCTTTTTGGGCTGTTCTGAAATCACCCTCCAGTATCTTGGGCGAAAGCTACCATGTGTTATTCATAAGTTTGTTGTCAACTACTGCTTTTAGCTCATCCCGTTCTAACTTCGAGATGTCCTCGATTCAGAAGCAAGTTGGGACAAGACAGAACCCAAATTTTGTGAAACTAACCTGAGCTCTGTGAACAGGAAAGGTCTCTTTAAGCTGCCGTGGTTTTGTCGGAGTGGTTTCGGGGTCGCCTCTCGCTATCGAAGAGGTTCGAACGGGACTTAGCAACCCATCATTCATAGAAAGGGAAACCATGAAGGTTCCTGTTTAATTCAAGGATTATGCTGATTCTACAGAGGCAGTTTTAGGCTCAATGAGTTGCCCGGTATATGCTTTGAATACCTGTTGAAAAGAGGCACTGGTGAAGGCAGCAGTTAAGTACAAAGTAGGATTTCTTGAGTGAGTATATGAGAGAAGATGATGGACTGTTTGTTTACGCTGTGGTCACAACAACGTAATTGTGATATTCTAATTACATAAGCCATACAATTAGACTTTGGCCTGTATGTTGAGTATACGTGTTGTGTAATACAATTCTCTTCACGAATGGTTGTGGTATGCACAAAAGATGAATACCATTTCTAAGGGCTATACGAAGAAGGATATCGATACACAGAGATGTACCACAGTACACCGGACATCACAGATCTTTGTTTGGATTACACTGCCGAGCGCACGCCTACTATCCGATCCACTATCTGCTCTTTCCATTTCATCCACAAAACGTCATCATGAAGTCGATAGCATCGATTACCAGACGGAAGAACATGACGTTAGTGTGATATCACAAATGACAGACTTCTCCAGACCACCATACTGAGATTAAACACTTAAGTATAGAATCACTCACCCCTCGAATGTACGGTAACGAAAGGAACGTCCCAATCACCGGTAGTTGGCGAAGAAAATTGAGAATGACAGGGAAGAAATCCCTGGTCGAGTGTATAGTCGAGATGGTCATCAATTGAACCGTCAGAACAAAGTCAGTTCTGTCTGTCGACCAAATTACCTTCCAAAAAGGGTTAAACTCACCCAAATAAGTTAAGGAAGCCAAATCCTTCCACACAAACTCCCACGAAAGGCCACTGTTATACATGTTTTCACAACGAGGACAGAAAACAAGTTTTCAATAAATGACGTCAATATAGCTCACAAGACGACGCAAGACGAGACGAAATAAAAGTATGAACCTTGAGGAAAACTAGGATGAATCCAAGGAAGAACGCGATAGTTCCTCTTATTTTCTGCTTCCTTGCAAAAAACTGGAAGGTTTTCGTAGGACCAATGATCAACGTTAATCCAGAGAGGAAAAGTATCTATCTCATTGTCAAACGAGCAAATCAAGCAGTCAAGATGTGATTGAGCAATAACTTCAGTTTAGGTTCAACTTCTTATATAGTAAAACAACCAAGGAGCATATGTACGAACGTTGCCAAGCGCGAGTAGGGCGCCATCGAAGAACATGATGATTCCTAAAAGCATGAATAACATGCCAAATGAGGTGAGACCAACTCCAATCTCTAAGAAATGTGCAAATTGTTTCATTAAGGATGAGAAGGATAAGTCAGTCAGTCAGTCAATCAGAAAGAATCAGGAAATCAATCTCAAAAATCAACCGAAACCAGGAGTATAGGTCCATACTTTGCATATCCGTAAGCCACATGATGGGAAGCTTGACGATGTGTAGATGATGAGTGAAGCTTGAGACAAGAAGGAGAAGGTTGACTTGTAGAGTTTGACTTCGCGCCGGAAAGGGTGATGGTCCAACGACGTGGATTTACACGTGTTTGTGACAGTAACAAATGCTGTGTAAATCACAGCCCCGTCATGCTTGCCACACCGCTTACCGTAAGAAGGTTACCCTTTCTGCTGTTGAAGGAAAGCCTTCAAACAAGATCCCATCTACAACCCATCCTATTCCGTCAACTTCAGCATGGTGAGTTGGTCTATATATTGAATCATTTGGCGAACTTGTTTGTTCAACATAGCTTTGATTTGCTTTACTGTTACTTCCTCTTCCGCATATCAGGTTACCGCAACTACCAAGGATAAGGGCGTCTCCAAATCCAACACGGTCGAGACCCAACATGAGGAGATGATTCACGATGCTCAGATCGACTATTATGGCAAACGCCTAGCGACATGTTCATCTGACAAAACCATCAGGGTCTTTGATCTCGTTGATGGCGAGGCGAAAGGAGAGCCCGATATTCTCAGAGGGTTCGTTAACTTAGCATCTGTTTTTCTCTTCCTGTCTCTTCTATCCACTCTTTTCTCTCCTTTCCGCCATCGGCTTCTGTCCCCTGTCCTCTCCCTGATTGTCATCAACACGAAGCCATATTGGGAACTAAGTCTGAATTTGGAGAACTTGAAGAGGTATAAAGGTTGACTTAAGGTTGCGAAGCTCAGAGGGAAGGCAAGCCTGTGAGGGAGTCGGCTGAGCGGATGGTTTCTGCCAGTTGCTCCCAACAAGGGCATCGTTGCGAGGAGTCAGCTCCTAGGTCCAGATCAACTGCTATCTAAAGATTGCATACCAATGAACGCTTTCAAGGTCCAATAGTATGTTATCGAGAGCAGGTGGATGTAATCTCGTTTCTCAACACGATATGCATGCATCCCTCATGCTTTCTATAACATGTCGGCTTGTCGTCTTGTTATGGCTTCTGATTTTCCACAGCTTCTTATGAGATCTTCAATCATATATGCTGTTTTAATCTTACATTTGTTTATATCATCTATAAAATCAAATCAGGCACACCGCTCCGATCTGGCAGCTTTCTTGGGCCCATCCCTCATTCGGTCCGATTCTTGCATCGGCTTCGTACGACGGCAAAGTTTTCATTTGGAAAGAAAAGGGTCGAGCCGCTCTTGGCGCACCGTCCACGTCTGCCTCAAAGGCCTCTGGGAAGGCTGCTGCCGCTGCTACCGGAGGTAAAGGAGACCGTTGGGAAGTCATTAAAGAGCACGGGTTGCACGGCGCAAGCGGTTCGTTTAATATCAAATCCTATCATTCTCTATACGTCTGTTGCTGATCAACGATATTGATCGCTCGGCTTTAGTCAACTCGGTGGCTTGGGCTCCTTTCGAACTTGGTCCAATGCTAGCGTGTGCTAGTTCGGACAGTAAAGTCTCCGTTATCACTTTCAACAGTGGGTTATTCTTTCCTATCTTCTTCACCAGAAATCGCGCTGAATCGTCCCCACTATCGATTTTTCTTCTTCAATGATCAGATGATGGCTCTTCGGATGCCTTCATCTGTTCGGCTCACCCTATGGGTGCAACCTCTGTCTCTTGGGCACCCTCCATCATTCCTGGGAGTCTAAACAAGCCAAATGCGACCTCAGTTCAGGCCCAGCAGACTGGACAGGATCGACAAAGGCGGTTTGTGACGGGTGGTTGCGATTCGAAGGTCAAAGTCTGGGGATGGAGGTTTGTATCATTTCTCTGCCCTCTTTTCTTCTCCCTGAGACTGATGTGCTTGGCGCACAGAGATTCTTCTTGAATAATGCTGACAGTCTTCCGCTTGATGCATAAACATATACAGAGACGAGTCGAAAGAATGGACGGTTGAGGACGTAATCGATAAACACACTGATTGGGTTCGTGATGTTGCCTGGGCACCCAACATCGGACTCCCCACTGCATACATAGCTTCCTGCTCCCAGGTAAATTTTTTTTTCCATCTTTCCTGCTCTGATACATTGATTATCTTCGGATTTTACAAATCCTCACTAACGCTGCTTTTTTCGCTGCCGTCACTTTCTCTTCACGTGATTTAATTGCCTCATAGGATCGAACCGTTCTCATCCACTCTCGTTCATCCCCCACCTCATCTTGGCAGACGACTTCGCTTCTGCCACCAGGCGAAACTTTCCCTGATGCACTCTGGCGGGTCAGTTGGTCTCTTGCCGGAAACGTTCTGGCTGTTAGTGGGGGAGACGGAAAGGTTTCGCTGTGGAAGGAAAAAGGAGGGGGAGAAGCTTGGGAATGTGTTAGCGAAATGAGCGCTTGAATGCGACAGAATTGGACGATCTTTGTTTCTTTGATGTGTTTCTCTTTATCTCCTTTTCTCATCCTTTGAGAATTTGCCTCTGAGTTGCGTTGAGGCTATCTTACGATGTGCCGTTACTCTTCTTTTTTAAATCTCTTATTATCGTCTGTGGCCATCTTCTCAAACCTAATGCGACAGGCATCGCTTCCTCCTGTACAGACGAAAATTCATAGATATGCTGTACCTGTAGTCCATGTTTGATCTACTATCAGAACAACGGTACGAATAGCAAGGTGTTTGCCAGACCTGTGGTCAAGCCGAGGATGTGACACCACAGCGGATCACGAGGATGAGAGATCACGTGATAAACATTGGCCGTGCAACTGACCATCTCGGCCGACCAATCGACATTCTCGACCCCTCACCTTCCTTTCCCTCTCTATACACCATAGAAAACTTAGATCCCTAACTCAGCCTAGTCAAATTAGAAAAACTCAAGATGCGTCCAACGATCCCTTGCAGGCTTAATATTCTTGTCCCTGTGAAGCGAGCTATCGATTACACTGTGTACGTCCTTTTTCATTTGATCAATTTCTCTTATTCTGATCTTGAACGATGGGTTTCGCCTTATATATCTATTTATCTTTACTTGACTTGGGTATTTTACCTCGACTCTGCCTTCCTTTGTTGCGGTGCTCAGCAAAGTACGAATTGCGGCTGGAGGACAGGGAGTTGATCAGTCGGCTAAGCATTCTATGGTCAGTTTTGGAAACCCAGACTCCTTCTCTCAAACGTGCATGTCACTCGGTCTTCTTCATAGGGAAGAATATGATCCTGTCCGAGGTGACAGGATACAAAACAGCTCAGAGGAAGAGTCACTCTATTGAGAAGCTCGCTCGATATTGACTTTTCTATATCTTTTTCTTTGTTCTCTGCTAATCTTTACAGAACCCTTTCGACGAAATCGGTAAGATTTTCTTCTCGAGCACAATGTATTTTCATGCTATAGGTGTCAATATCCGATATTCACCTCTTTTTCCATATTTCTTGCTTCATTAGCCGTTGAAGAATCTCTGCGCCTCCGAGCAAAGCATGCAAAATCTACGACGAGCTCCAAGGTTGATAAAATTACTGTGGTAACGATCGGACCGACGAAGAGTGTGGAAACCCTCCGAACGGCTCTAGCTATGGGTGCCGTAAGTCTTTGTCTCTTCCATCGACATTTATGTTGCCTTTGCGGTTCGTTTATTGTCCAAGAACACTACACTCAATGAATTTAAGACTCGGTTTGAATAGGATGATGCTATTCATATCAAGACTGAGCAGACTGACTCTCCAGAGCCATTGGCCGTTGTAAGTTCACTTTCTTCGTTCTCTTACCTCCCCTCTCACTTCGGCTTGCCCAATAGACTCAATCGTTTTCATCTCCATATCCTTCTTCTTAGGCAAAGCTTTTGGCGAGCCTAGTGAAGTCACCTCCTGCGGCCGTTGCTTCCCCTGCATCTTACGACCTTCTCCTACTTGGAAAACAAGCGATCGATTCTGATGCTTCTCAGACTGGATCCATCCTTGCTGGTCTTCTCGGGTGGGGTCAGGCAACTTTCGCTAGTACTGTAGAAGTTGATGAGGATGGGAAGACTGCCACGGTCACCAGAGAGATTGATGGTGGTTTGGAAACTGTTCAAGGCGACCTGCCTATGGTCATCACCACTGACTTGCGGTAAGTTCGAGTGTTGAGACCAGGTGCTAAAGGACAAAATCAAAGACCTCTGACTGATCTTCTTTCACTGACCCCTATTGGCACATCTACTGTTCTTGGATTTGTGAATATAGGTTGAACGGTTAGTATACATTTCTTTTGCCATGTGGCTTATATATAGGTATCGAGCACTTACTTGATACAATATCTTATTCCATCCATTCTTGGTACTCTACTAGAGCCTCGCTATGCTACCCTCCCCAACAGTAACTATTGTTTTTGCTTCTTTACTCTACTCGAGATCCAAATTGCTGAAACCCTCTTGTTCTTGATTTGATCCCCACTTGAACAGTTATGAAAGCTAAAAAGAAGCCTCTGGTTACATTATCCCCGTCTGACTTTCCCGACGTTGATATTAAGCCTCGAGTGCAAGTCATCAACTTGTCGGAGCCAGCGGAGAGGAAGGGTGGAGGAAAGGTAGAGAGTGTCGAAGAGCTTGTTAAAAAGTTGCAAGAGGCTGGCTTGGTTTGAAAATGACTATCTTCCTTTATTTGCATCATAAAGCCTCTTTAGCTTTTTCCTTGCTAGCCGTTTTTCCTGAGTTCTTGATCGAATGAAACCGATTTTCAAAGGGGATACCGCCTACACATAGGTCTCGATATTAATTATGAGGAAAAACATGATCAAGCATATTTTGTGTTACTTCTTTTGGACATGTCTAACAAGCGTTGCTACTGGCAACGGATGTGAATGTCTAACTCTTTCACCAAAATAACCGGTTTTAATCAACCTTCTCGATGTCCTTCTCGTCATCAACGAGTGCAGGCACGTCACCTTCCTCCTCTTCGTCACCTTCATCATCAGAATCACCACCAGCTCCAAAGTCGGGCATACCACCTGGTCCACCGGCTCCTCCTCCCATCTGTGCCATCAACTTGGCGAAGTCCTGCAATCGGGAAAATAAGAAACGAAGAGATGTATGTCAGATATCTCGAGTCTCACGCTTAAGAAAATACATCAGAGTGACAAAACCCCATGATTAAGGGAACGAAGGAACGAACCATTCCTCCTCCAGGTCCTCCGGGTCCACCAGCACCTCCAGCTCCTCCGCCCATCTGGGCCATCAAAGCCTCCATATCTAACCCGCCGGCACCTCCCATGCCGGGCATTCCTCCGGGAGGTCCCTGCTGTCCGCCCATACCGGAAAACTCTGACTCGTCGGGAGGGGGCACCTCATCCTGTTCGTCCTCGTCGACCCACTTAGAGAAATCAGTCTTAAGCCACTGAACCTTGAGTCTGTCTTTCGTCAACCGAGGCCAGAACTCAGCCTTGGCTTCAGCTTTACGGAGGATGAGTTGAAGGTATCGAGACGAAAGGGACTTCTTGGTGAGTGCTGGGTCGATAGGAGCAAATAAGGGAAGGGAAAAAGCGTAGGTGTTTTCAGGAATTCCCTTATCGGCACTGTCAAGATAAACTCTAGTTGAGTATAGTGCATAATGAAAAAGAAAAGAGAAAAAAAATTATAACAAAAAGACTCACGCTCCGGCTCGGGCCTTGAAAGAGATGTTGTCGGCAGTGATGTCGAGCTCAGGCTCGCCGATGATGTTAGGAAGGTTAACGGTCAAGCTGGAATCGAAGATGATGTATCTGGTGTCAGCTGTAGTCTTTTCCTCCAACTTTCCTCTGTCTTGGAACACTGGCAAGATTGATATGAGAGAGATTACGCAAGTAAGAAACCTACAAAACGATGTTCTGTTTGGTAGACGAAGATGCAAGATGAAGCGAAAGATGAGGACGTGGACTATAGTTTCCGGATAGAACACGCAAAACGATAAATTCAAGACTGGAGGAGAAACTAAATAAATCCCAAACGAACCTTTTCTTCTTCAGTCTCACTGGATCGTTGGGCCCAGAGAATTTCAGCGTTGTGTGTGGCCATGATGGGGATATTTTACGATGAGAAAGATGTCGAGGAACAAAGGATGAACGTTGCAAGGCAAAAGAAGGGGAATGGAAGAGAACGAAAAAGAAGAGCGAGATGATCTCCCTTCTAGAACCATCTGTTACTCTCATCACGCTCGTCACACTTATGGTTACACATAACATATTGGGTCTAGGCTCGAAAGGTCGTACTACAAAACCATAAGAAGAGTTATGAATTGAAAAAGATCTTGAGGAGCATGGTCGCATATATGTTTACCAAGTGTGATTCGGGATTGAGTAGCGCTAACTATCTCGTTGTAGATAGCATAATGAGCAAAAGAAGAGAAGACACAAGTGGACTGAGCGATAGGTATGAGCGTATACAGAGCGCCGCATATTCAGAACTACAGACTACTAAATCTTCTACCACTATCTTTCCATCAATGGCTCTTTGACGATTCTCATAAGAAAGTGCGCAAGATAAGAAAAACGAAACTCTTGTATTGTCTCTTTCAAACAGGAGCTTGTCACAATCACAGGATGAGTTATGAGTGGACTTAGAGTGACTAACCAACGCATCTCAATCCAAACTGCCCGGACTTGTGTCTCTTTGCTGGTCGTTCATCCTTCTGTACTCGTTATCATCACAGCCTCTACCTTACTCTGCTCCAACTTCAGATGGATTCTCATCGGTACTCTCCTCCTCATCCGCTTGCACACTATCAACCAGAGCTACTACATCCTCAAAACCTTGAGTCTCAGGGCGCGAGCCGTAGTCTAATCTCTGAGAATAGGCTCAACACAGCATCCGCTGATCATCGAGCTCCGAGCAAACATGCAGAAGAAGAGCACGATCTGATCAAGGATGTCGAGCTCAGAGAAGATTATGAGTGTTCAGATGATACTCCGCTCATCGACTGGGAAAAGGTTCTCTCGTGGAAGACATGGATGAAGAAGAAATATATTCGTGAGTCTAAGAAGCACAGCCCACCTCAAGAGTTTGTGCCTAGGTTGCAACACTCCGCTCGGGAAGAAGATATAGTTGTGTCCTCGACTGAAAAGTCGACTTTGACGACATGTTCTGTAACAACTGAAAGACTCTGTTCATGCTTCTCTCTCTTTTTCCAAACAGCGTGGTACATCGCTTTCATTGTAATATCGGTAGTAGGTGAGTCTACCTTTCGACAGTTTGGCACCTTTCATCTCTGTCTCTGTGATGATCTGGATGTTCACACTGTTCTCTTAGTCGTCTTGATGACGCTGTACCATGAGGAAATTCTTGAATGGTTGAAACCTGCGGCCACATGGATGAAAGAGTATGTAACTACCTATCTGAAACTCAAATTCATCTTGTTGTTTCATAAACCTGTGCTAACGAATAATCTATTTGGCTGTGCCCCTTTCATCAGTTTACCCGGTGGTTGGACGATTCCAATGTTTGTACACTTTCGTGAATTCTCTATTTACTTCAAAAATTGAATATCTGGTCGGTCTGTTCTCGTTGAGCGATGCAGCGGAATTCTGTTTGTAATATCATTTCCGCCTTTAGGAGGACACGAGATTGTCATACTTCTCTGCGGTTTCGTTTGGGGACTTTGGGAAGGTTTCGGAATTGTCTCTGCCGGGACATTCTTGGGTGAAGTTGGAAACTTTTATGCCTTTAGGTCTGTCTTGCTTATTCTGTTTTGATTGGCCTGTCCGAGGAGAAACTAAACTCAAAACACTTCTCTGCACTGACAGATATTGCCTTCAGTCACGCGCGCAAAAGATTGAGAAAAAGGACTTGACGTACGCCTGTTTAGCGCATGTGATTCGAGAGGGTGGATTTTTGGTGAGTCTACGCAGACTTTGTAAGAGTATGATGATATACTGATCGCGTGTTCGACTCTTCCTCTTTCAAGATTGCGCTCGTTGTCCGATTTTCGGCCATTCCGGGCCATTTCACCACTATTGTCTTTTCCACTTGTGGCATGAATATCTGGATCTTTGTGAGGCCCCTTCATGCATCTTATCTCCCTTGTTGATAACATGGACTGAGACTGGATGTCTACTGTTCTGGTTTCTCACTTAAATCAGTCACTGGCAGCTGCTCTGTCATTACCGAAACAGCTTATCATCGTATATTTGGGAGTGATTCTGGCACAATCTGGCGAAAAAACTTCGACGAGCAAATGGATTTCTCGAGTCGTTCTGGTAATCTCCTTGTGCGTTTTGTCGAATGTTTTCTCCGTTAGAAACATTTGCACAGATTCACTAATTATTTCCTGTTCTCTAACAATTGGAAATGTGGTTATAAAGTTTGGTGACAATTCTAGCTGCATGGTGGATTTGGCGGAAGATGAAACTTGCCCGACCGGCCGTGATTCGTGAACGACGAGAGTCAGTCTCTCTTCTATGCATTCCTTCTTGCTCTCTGTACTCGACTTCCGACTGTGTCTCTAACCCGTTTCTGACTTTTACCTATACTTATTTCTAATCTTGTGCCGTTCAACAGAAAAGAAAGAATGAACCTGGTTTCTTTACGATCAGATGCACATCCTGCTTTCGGATCGAGTGTAGATTCTGTAGACGTCATACTGAACAATGCTGAGGAGCGAGAGCGAGAGCAGGATCAACATAACACAGATGTGATCGACAGGAGACCTGGAGGAGCAGAATTTCGTGTCAAGCCAGAACACAATATGGTCCGTGATTCCAAAATAACGTCGAAACAGAGTAGCAATCTAGATCTGATATTGCATCGGGTTTTTTGCTTTTTGACTTCTGTTGCGGTCAAAAGTATGCATACTCAGGTCATTCGGACGTACCTAGCAAGCACTTAGTGCCAACTAAAGATCTCTACTCAACCGGGCCGCATGATCGGCCTGCAAACTCCTTCCATGCGGAGCCAAATACCCCACACAGCGTTGGCTATACCGATCCGTTTCGAACGAATGCAGAGCGAGACAGAAGGTTCTAGGATCCAAGTTGGCTAAGTCAAAGCTGTTGTCGCCAACAGTGTATCGAGCGCATGTTCTCTTCCTTCCTGTTGCTATAAAATTATTGTCTTTCATTCTCTCTGGGTGGTCTGTTTTGTGTAATATTATTCTCTCTTTCAAACCCATGGACCTATATACCTTATTATATACTCTTCCGCTACTCGTCTTCATTCTCTCTTCAACCGAGGAAGAGGAAAAAGACATTTCGTCGCCATTGTATAAAAAAGTCGACTCCTTACACGTTCTTTGTTCTCTATTCGTCACTCTGTACTCTACCTTCTGCATCCTAACCTTCACGTGGGGAGGGTTTTGACAGGGTTGACACATCCGATCCGGGTATAAATTTTGGATCAAGCGTGTGTAATCGTTGTTCAAGCGCGTCCAACCTTTGAACTTTGATCTGGTGAAACTCTTCTAGTTTATTCACGTGATCCGCTCGAAGTTTCTGGAAAGCCTGTATTTTTGTGTGTTGAGATGAAATATCAGACGGAGGCCTTCGGAGGAAATTTTATTGAGAAGAAAACTTGCCTCATCAAGCTCTTCGTGCTAGAGTGACATTCAACATGAATTCATGTATGAATTTGAGAAGGATAGAAGAGAACGAATAGTATGAGGAAAGTCCATGGTGTACAGAACCCCAGAAGGAAAAAAACGAGAGAAACAACTCGTCAGTCGCGCGGAAAAGACACCTAGAGAGGTTAGAAGAGACAACTGAACCCATGGATAAAGCACAGTGGTCTGAAAGACAAGAGCAGAGGTAGCGATTGTGAAGTTCAGATACGGCAAGGCCTGAACTTGGTGTATATAGACGGAACGCAGAAACGTGAACCAAAGGGTTGATATCAGTTTGAGTATATTGAAATATGAAAAGTGAATTCGCACTTGCCTTTCGGATGAATGGATTGACCATTGAGCTCTATAGGGTGCAAGGTGAGTATATATGTATGATCGTTTGATAATATTCGTGTGTTTGTGGCGTGCACGTATGGTCCCTGTGAGGAGAGCTATAGCAGAAGATTGGGTATGAATGACACTGGGGTGTTGTATGATAGTTGGGATACTAATAAATCAACGGATATAAAAAGAAGAAGAACGAAGATCTTTCTGGCTAATTGATACCGACATACAAAGGAAGTTTCTCGTGCAGCCGGCCGGTTTTGATCAACTTCGTATCCCTCATCTCGATACCATCAGAATACGGTCGAAATCAGTCGAAATTTAATAAATACAGCAGCTTAAGTATGAATCGATATACGTGTGCTTGTACAATTGTATGTGTTCAGTCTCTGAATGACGGCAACGTGGTGAAACGCTTTATGCGGGATGATGTATACATATGCCCGTTCTTGACGATTTACACCTCATAAAGCTATCCCGCTGATGTCAAACCGAGTTCGGATCTTCTGTGTGGAAGAGAAGGAGAAAGGACTTAAAAGGATGATCATCAACTGACCGTTTGCCTTACTGGCTAGTCCTGTATCTCTCTTCGATCCCCTTTCTCTTCATCTTCGACCTTCGTTTGGTCTGATATCATACTCTTCCGATACATATCCTACTCGGTTTTGCACTCATCCGCACAGACACTTGCTAGCAGCATACACTCATGCCTGCAACCCTGCAACGATCGATACATTTTGCAATCTAATACTCATATATGCTGCTCTCCAAGACAAATCCCAGAAAAAAGTATGGAACTTGGTCGACAAGAACAACGACTTCCAAAACGAAGATGACTGTGATGTACAGAAGAATTATCCGTTTATTCTACCCATGTGAGTTCGCCGTCCTGTTTCTAAGCGTTTCCATAATATCACCTCTGTGGACTCTGATTTGAAGCATGTCTTTTCTTAGTTTTCATCGTTATCACGCTTTACTACTTCCTTTCAACCTTCCGACCGTCTCTTGTATCGCCGCTATATTTCAGTCCGTACGATGAAGTTATTGTCAAAAAATCTCAGATGGCCTTCACCACTCAGGATTCTATCCGCTCCTCGCCCACCATGCCGCTGCCTATGTCGAGACAGGTCGGTGCCGTTACGACCAAGCCCATTAATAAAGACGTTCGTCTATATATCAACTTTCTTCTTCCATTCTAGTTCTTCTTCAAAAGCAATTTCAAACTCAAATGAATAAATCATCCTTGTTATCGCGTGACCGGTTCTAGCGTCAGACAGGCTTCTGGCAAGAAATGTCTAATGCAGAGGACACTAGTTCTCCGGGTGGTGTCGTAGGCTACACGATTTTTAAAAACCTCTGTCAGTGACATTGGTCTTCTTCGTCTAAATATTTTTCCTCCATAGATTCCGCTCTTTTGTCACCCAGATCATTTGCTGATCGTGAGCCCATATTGGTGACAGATACTTCAAACGGTACCATCTGTAAGTTCTGCGTCCTTTTTTCTGGCGTAAAGGTCACCATTATGTGCAAGAGGTTAATTTAACACCTCCACTTACGTCTTGTATCCGCAGTCGCCGTGACGTCTGATCCAAGCTCTCTACCAGCCGTCTCTACGTTCCTCAGTCAATCCTTAAACGGACCGGCTAATGAAGAATTGTGTGTCTTTCCCCCTTATTTGAGAACATCACATGACACATTTACCATAGTGACCTAGTCTAACGCTGCCTTTCTAGCTTCCGAATCATAACCCCTGAGACGGCTCGGGAACTCTTCGGGAAGCGAGTTATCAGATTGGACGGAGATAGCGTTTGTGTCGTTTCTTAAGTTTTTCCGTATTTTATTATCTAGCCCTCTAACTTGTTTTTATCTTGACAGATATTCTTCGCGGACGCTGCTCCTGATAGTTTCTTGGGTGAGTTAAGCATCATATTGATTGTCTTTGTGAAGTATCATCTTAATTTACCAATCTTGATATGATCTCATCAAACTTTCATACCACGTTATTCAAACCCGGTTTGATAGCTCACTACTAGTAAGTAATGTTCTTGTTCCATACATACTCTTTAAGACGTTTTTCTTGCTCTTCTAAAGTTCACATGTCTCCTTTCAATCTTTGTCTGTAGCCATTTCGTCATTGAATGTTTCTCAGGAGCATGGAAAGCCCTCGTATCAGTCTCCGGTAAATCGATGGAAGAAATTGATACTCCCCGTCGAATAATACTGGCCCGAGATATCGATTGGAGAGATGGTCCAGGGCTCAACGCCTGGTTCATGAATGTCGTCCTGCCCAGCACCAGTATGTTGAATTTGTCCTCAACAGGGACAATTGTTTCCTTATGTTTCTCACCAAGTTTCGCTTTTTCATGGGGTTGTTTTTTGATCTGATAGTCATCGAGGACGCATTAATGTGGTCAGATAGGGCTAAGAGCGGTCAAGCCTACGTGTTTGAACAAGGTGAGTTTAAAATGAAGACCCTCTTCGATTCTTGAATGTTGGGCCTCACACTTTTTTCTACCTTACGTTTCTTCTCTATCTGTCTCTTGTGAACTGTGTGTTGTGGTAGTGGTCATTGTGGATGTGAGTATCTGTATGTCTTTGAAATCTCAACCAAATAGCAATCTCATCTTTTTTTTTCATTTCGAATTGTCAGAGATGGGCGGCACACAGGCATTCATCTGCCGTTGGTCAATGGAATAAAATGAATGCCGAGTACGTCATGCCTGCCATTCGTCTCGTTCTCTCTTCGTCACACTAAGGATCTGACGGTGTTGTTTCTACTTTGGTGTTTCTTCTGTTAACGGATTCATCAGAGTCTACGACTTAAAAGGACCTTCGGTTGGTGATATTCCCAGCTGTCTTTAACTCCGACTGGTCGTTTCGATTTTTCTTTGTGCTTACTTTGTCAATCCTCTGGTATACAGAACTGGTTTGAGCCTCTCAGACAATCTTTGATGCACTCTCTGCAGATCTCAGACGACCGAGAATCCGAGAAACGTAAACCCCTCGTTTATTCTTAATCGCTTTAGATGCTAGATCTGATTGTTTTATAGGTTTTTTTTTACCCATCCGATTCACTAGCCATTGTTACTTATATCAATCGACAAGGAAGCAAACGTCGAATGCTGAATCCTGCTTCACATGACGATTTGGTGGTTGCATTGATGGAGATCCAATCTGAAGGGTTAGCTGACGTCTATGACGCCCGAATGGAGACCATGAGCAAACAAGAACAATTTGCCCTGGCATCCAGAACGAATGTGAGCTTGTTTTTCTAGAACATTCATACAAAGTATGATAAGTGTATTAATCTCGTCTAGAGAATATCTTTCTTGTCTGAGCAGATTATGATTGGAGGTAAGCAAGATTTCTAAGTAAGCAGCTAGAGCGGGTAGAAGCTGACGAGCGATTTCCTGGATAAAGTGCACGGAAACGGCCTAAGGTCTGTTTCTTTGTCCCTTTTCTACAAGGCAAGATCGAGTTCTGATTAAGCATTCTCTGTCTTCTATGACGGCTTCTCTTTACCGGCTAAAATAGTCATCTTATGTGGATGCCTCAAGGTTCGGATGTCATTGAGATTTTTACTCCCCAGTGAGCCTGATCTCTATATCTTGTCTCAACTTGGAGAACCGAGAGTACTGATTTCTTCTCTATTTTCCCTCTGATCTGCTTAGAGGATTCACTAGAGACTAGTGAGTGACGACTATCACTTATCCGATTAGACGGATAACCCATGTGCTCATACTCTTTCTTCACATCATATTTTACTTCTGTCTTCTATTATGAAAAGTGAAATCATTACTCGTAAGCTTACTTCTTGCTCTCTTTACCAACTCTGGTCATCTTCTATCTTCTCACCCATAATGCTCGTTCATCACGGTTGAATAGCTGCCCTCGGACACAACCACCATGCTATCGTAAGTCATCTTACGTATCACATGTGTCTGTATCGTTTTCAATATACTAAACAGAATATCTGATCCTCATTAGTGGAATGATACCATTGAGACTGAAGCATCCTGGCGAGCTAGAGGACACACAAGCTTCCCTGATGAGTTCCAGGGAAACATGATACCGTTTGTCTCTTGATTCGCTTATCATGTACTGGTTAACCGTCCTTCATCAGACTTACTTCTCCTTCGATCGTGTTCTTGTCACAGAGTGAGCGGTGCATTCATCAAGGATCTCATCAAGCGCATCATTGCGAATAAACATGTCAGAAGAATGCCGTCAGTTAGACAGGAGGAGATTTCAATGGAGATCCATTAATATCTGATCTACATCTTATTCTATCAGTGTTCTTTTAATCCTCTTACTTTTTGTTGTTTTTTCTCGTCTCGCGGTCTATGCGTCATATCTTTGTTTGGGCCTTTTTGTCTTTCTGCTTCTTTTTCTTTTTTCTTGTGTTTCTCGATCTCTTTTGCTTTGAATGTTCCTTCCAATATATCTTTATATGGGTTCAGTCAACAATTGACTTTTAGGTAGTCCTGTCCAACTCTTCTCTTCAACCTCATGGAGTTTCTCCCTGTGTATGCAGGGTTTGTATACATATATACAGAAATGTTCAAATATGCTCAATTAATATTCTTTCGTCTAAGCGTTTGTCTAATGAACGAAACATTTGAACAACCAGGCTTGGACTGGCGCTCCGGAAACTGACGTAATCACTCCTCTCGATTCAGTCATGTTTGATGGCTACCCGATGAGTGTCTTGTACTCCCGCTTTCTTAATTCCCCTCAAGAATGTTTCATAGAGAAGAACTTAATTCTTTTTTTCTACCCATCAGTCTCTCATACAATCAAACAGGTTATCGAAAGCAAATGAGGTCGCTGGCAGATTTGGTAAGGCAGGTGGAAGGTTTGAGATGGGTGTCACGTGATTTATAGAGTTAGGGTTCCTTGGAGGCTATTTGGATTAGACCATAGTTTGAGAGCGATGCTGAATAGAAAACAATTGATACACCATCATCTAATCGATCCAACAAGCTCTTTTGTCTTAGCTTCATAAATGGTCTTGGAAGAATTCACAGCTGATGACAAGCTCGACTTATTGTTCGAGCCAAAACTAATTCCGTTAGATGTCAAGGCAGCGCTAGCTGACGGATTTCATGTTTGTCTTTCCCTCTCCCCAATCACCTAGTTTAGGAACAAGAGCTGCTGATGTCCTGATGTCTGATTTTTTCCGCTTCTTGTCATCATATGCAATGGGAATTTAAACGGTAGATACGGCCGTTGTCGACAACCGATTACAAGCGGTCACATTTAGAATTACTATCCGTTCTTACTGTCGCTCCTGTGATCTCGGAGGCGGTCTATACGGAGGTCGTAGAAGACATGAAACTCAGAGGTCGAAGAGGGGGTTATTATCCTGTTGGTTCGTCCTTACCTTCTCTCATCAACCTCATTTTGCCATCTCTTTACAGTGAAGGTGTGAAGGCGAGAAAGTTGAAAAATCGAGGTCTTCCTCATTTCATGCAGTGATTATACAGAAAGAGACCGATCAGCTTGTCGCAACAGGAACGCTTCTGATCGAGAGGAAGTTCCTTAGAAGTCAGTCTTTGGACCGTTCTTGCACTCTCAGTTTAACTTCGGTTTATCAAGTCTTGGTTGGTACTCATGGGTCGTTTCTACTTGCTCAAAGACGCCGGGCTCGTAGGTCATATCGAGGATATAGCCGTCTCGAAAGACCTTCAGGGAAAGAAGCTCGGGCTAAGGATTATTCAGGCACTCTCGGGTTTGGCGGAAAGTCAGGGTTGCTACAAGACGATTTTGGATTGCAACAAGGATAACATTCGTACGTGCAGTTATATTTTGTCTCAAATCATGAGTTGATGACTGAGCTTTGTGTTCTTATATATAAAAAGCTTTCTACGAGAAGTGTGGATTTGAGCATAAAGAGTACGAGATGGTTAGTTCTAACGTCCTCTCGTCCCCATCCGTCTTGAAAACTCAAGATATGTCAGACAGAATACTGAGGAAGATATGGTATCTGTGTATCTGCTATTCCTTCTTTACTTAGGTCAAGTATGCTCTCAAACCAGCCGCTCTATAATTCTCATGTCACTTTATACCCACACTATTGATGAAATCTCGCGCATTGTCATCATTCGTCTTAAGTCGTAACTGACAGGCCGTCTTTATAGAGACGGTGTGTCGATAGAGATGTTTGTTTGCGTGTCGGCAGAATTCGTGGAAGAGGTATTAGGATTAGGAAAAGCCGCTGACGCTTGGTCATCACCTGTCAATCTTTCTGTCAGCTCACCTCACTCCTGTCACGTCTTTGTAGGTCTTCTTGTATCTGTCTATGCACCTTCACTCTTTTCTTTCCGCATCGATCATCTCAACATTCACCATACCCTTAGCTTAGATGCAACGCTCTATTTCCCTTTCTGGAATGGTAAGCAGTGCATTGTGATTCCTTTGATGAAAGCGTACCAATGATACTCATATGTTTATAAATATATAACATCGCAATTCGATCGGATCGTAGAGACCTATTCGTCGTCAACGATCCTCTATACAACGATCAAAATCACTGCAGAAATCGTGTCACCCGTTTCTGGAGGAAAATCTCCTCTTCACGACTCTGGGACCCTTCCCGACGGAGATCCCTTCATCTTCTTCATACGGAGCAGAGCCGGTCGAGGTTGATATTGATTTTGAGGTTGGTCCTGCGAAGGATGAACCCGTTATCTCATCAGGTTTACCCATTTCGGTCGCCCCTCCAAGTCAGATAAATTTGACTGAACTAGTCATAACGCCATCCATGACAGTAGAGGAAGAAATTCTGCCGATCAACTCCAGCAACGGATCTATCGAGGCGAGGATTGACGGTATTAACAATATTTCGAAAGAGAGGGGTTTGACTGATGTTGCCGCTTCGGCAACGAACGTTGTATCTTCGTCACCTTGCAATATATATCCTGATGAGCCTAAAGCAAGGTCGATCGTTCAATCATCAAACTCGTTCCTGCCCAGAGCAGGAAGTTCTCAAGAACAAGTCTTTCTGGAGGAAAACGTTACGGGGACAAAACAGGCGCATACATCCATCCTCCCGAACCACTTGGAGCCTCTACAACTAGATAGACCGCTTCAACTGGCCAATAGCGTCTCGTCGACTTCTTCTGGCGATCATACTTCAGGACTTGAGAATGGTTCTTACTCGGGGTCACCGGTTTCCACGGATAAATCTGTCCTAGGTATCTTTAACGAGATTTCTCCTGAGAACCTTCGACATCAGGTCGTTTCTTCGACATTCCTCGATGAACATGGCAAGATGTCGTATGAAAATGAAAGAACAAAAGAGGGTTCATCAATTGAGGTTCCTTCCATTGATCTTTCAACAATTCACTCTCAAACACCTGGGCGATCAATCTCGATACTTAGCTCTCCTCCTCCTAATGATAAAGTTCAAACCGATTCAAGTTTTGATGAAGAGAAAAATGGGCATCTTGGACTTGTTGTTGAATTGGAGGATGTCCTCAAGGAAATCCATGTCGTGACTGAAGAGGTCTTCAAGGAATCTCTGAGAGAACCAGGATTAGAAGCGAAGATTGTCGTTCACGAAGGACAGGATTTGATATGTTTCTCTCCAGGGGTGAGTCTTGGGGATTTGTCTCACAGTTTGTACTTAAATCTGATTACATTGATCGGATTTATTCTTCCAAAACAAACAAATGACGGCAAATTACAAGGCAATCATTCTAAACTCGCCTCAGTATCAAACGTTGATCGATGTAGGCTTCGAACGCGGTCAGAGAGACAATCTCGATGTCGTGGAAGATTTGGAGGTAAGATGATCAGGGATATACATACACCTAGAGACGATCTGATATGAGACCGTATCGCTTCACATTTCAAACTTTCTGTTTCAACCTCTCATTAGTTGTCGATACCAGCTCAAAGTCAAGACATGTCTAACTGCCTTGACTCGAAGGCAGAAGAACCGGTGATGGATGAGCTGTGCTCTGACGAAGAAGTTTGTCGATTTTTGTTTACCTTAGCTTGATGATTACCGCTCCCTGACTCGACGTTTTATAGTCCGATTCTGACCGCTCGATCCAACATGAGGCTCCAGCTCGGCCGATTGGAAGGTTTTCCGTGTTGATGCCCACAAGCAAAGCTCTTCTGACTGAGATCGATACGGATATTTCTCCAAGCTGGTCAACCACTCAAACTACTAAGAAGTCATCTGTTTGTGTGAGTGGGTCTGACAACCAATGCGATATTATAATTGTTGTGGGTACACTTAAGCTGACATTCGTCGCCTACTATAGAGTCAAGAGGTCGAATTACACAACCAGCTGTTACCGAGCTCTCCGATATCTAAGAAGCGCAAGATATCTACTCCTCTGGTTGGTTGACCTCCGACCGCCTGTCCCTCAAGATACGTCTGTATTGCTCACCATGTGTGATTGTATATAACAGGACAGAAACCCGATGGCTATCAAAAAACTAAAACAGCCCTTCAAATGTCCGTTGATCACTGAGAAGGTATTGGGCAAGTCTATTTCGGCGAGCAGTTCTCAACCTACAGCGGGCAGTCCGGCATCTTCCTCGCCTACACCTTTGTCCGAGCCACAGCCGATGATGGTCCAGCGTTCTAGACCTCTAAGCTTTAAACCGTTAACAATCCGACCTACTGTCCAATACCAAGCGCTTCGAGATAAATTGGGGTTATGTCCAGCATTAAAGGACCAGGCTGACGAACCAATTTCAGACCCCTCTCCAACAATCAAGACCTCTGACTTGGAAACGGATAGAAAGTTAGAAACGGTGTCGAAACGCAACCCCTTCGTGACTCTCAAGGCATCAGCGCCTTTTGTGTCCCCTGTGACAGCTTCTTCGTCATCACCTGCGGGGAAAACATCTTCGTCTGTTGGAAGCGTTGGAAAGGTCACTCAAAGAGAGGTTGCTAAGCTGGAAAGTAAAGTTCAGATGATCAAGCAAGCTATACGATTGGTCAAAGGCGAGGGGAAAAGACAAGAGGATAAGCAGGAGGAGTTGATTGTCAAGTGGAAGGATGCTGGAAGAGAAATGTGAGTGCTTTGTTCTTGTTCGTGAACATCAACGACGAAGCAGTCTTTCGGGCGAACATTCGCTCACGAGTACTGGCGACTGTTCAGCTCTCAGCTTTTATGGGATGAGGGAGGCTCCGACAATCCAGCCAATAACTTTCAACCCTTGGAGCCGAACCCCTTCTCATCTCCGCCTCCAACTACTTCATCTCTCTATCCTTCAGACGTCTTCTCCTCTTTTCCCCGTCAGTCGTTCTTTTCCGACTCGTTCTTCCCAGACCGCCCCCTCCTCCCGATGTTCGATCACTCAGAGAGCAGTCGTAACACATATTCAGAACGAGAAAGGTCTTTGAGCTTAGATTCCTCAATTGGTTCACCCTCAGCTTATAGACCTTCTCGCTCTAAAGGCACTGGGGTTGGGACGAGCGCCCGACGGCAGGTACGAGGCTACCTCGAGACTTTTGATAAAGCTGTGTCTGAAAGAGAAGGCTTAGTATACCAATCTTTCGTTGAGGGAACTGAGAAGATAAATGAAAGTAACGATGGGGAAGCTAAAGAAGATGAAGAAAAAGAGGAGGAAGAGGAAGAGGAAGAGGAAGAGGAGAAAGGATGGGATATTGGAAAGATGCTTCGAACGGTCTTCCGCACGGATCCGACACTTTGTGAGTTACATATCTTCTTCTCTTCTCTTTTCTCTTCTCTCTTCCATATACACAGAGAAAGAGTTGACAGTCAAGTGAGAACAAAATATGGCTAATGGGGAAATTTCATTGCAATCTTTCTAGTTGGGTAAGTTTCTTTCAGTAGTCTTTTTTTTTTCGAACCGGACGAAAGTCATTCTGAAACCATCTTGAATGTACACCTTGTCTATATATATTGATATTGATTCTACTCTTTGTCGTCCTTATATCCTGTAGTTGGAATGACTCCATCGTCGATTGGGAAGAATGAATATCCTTCCTTCCTTCCTTTCTTCTCTAGGTCATTGACTCGAGCACTCCATCTATTCATGCGTTCTGTATTCTGTGTAACTTCCACTAGTCCATAAAACGACGAGCTTGAAGAACATCGCGATCAAGAGAATAAGAATTTGATACAATGGGCGCATATATAAAGCATCTGTTTACAACACAACATTGCTGTCGTCGTTTCTGTCGTCGACGTTGACGACGACAACTCCGTAATAAGTTTGGTATTTACGCATTCTTTTAGAATGTCTTGGCCTGCTCCTCCGAAGTGAACCGGAGGTACGGCTTGACAGTCTTGAATCCAGGGAAGAGCTCTGCGAAGAATAGCGAAGCAAGACGAGAGAAAGCTAAATGGTGAGCAAGCTTGTCAAGAATGGCGTATTGCTTCCAAAGCAGAACGACAAGAGAACTTACTTTCCGCCTCCTCGTTGCTGACGGAAGGGTGGATGATGGCTGGGTCACCCCTCTTCCAGTTAACAGGAGCTGTAATTATGATATGATATTTGCGTATTCCGATGAGCATTTTCTTCTTTGTAGTTCAGTCAGGAGCAGATGGACCTACTGGTGATTCGGTGCTTATCACCCAACTGGAGGGAATCAATAGTTCGAAGGATCTCTCCGAAATGTCTGCCGGTGGAAGCAGGGTAAGAGATCAAAAGTCTAATGATTCCTTTAGGGTCAATGACGAAAACAGTTCGGACGGTGAACGGTAGTCCTTTGGCATCAACGTTGGTTGCATCAAGAGCGTCAAGCATGTCATACGCGGTCGCAATCTTTCGATCCTTGTCACCAATGATGGGGAAAGTGACATTAGTGCTACCGACTTCGTTGATATCCTTGATCCAGGCATCGTGAGAGGCGATATCATTAGCGGAAAGACCGATGACTGTGTAAGATCAACGCGCGAAAGCCAGGTCAGTAAGAGCGGGGCTATCCTAAGCTTTCATGAAAGGTAACGAACCTTTCACGCCTCGCTTCTCGAACTCGGGGTAAAGCTTGGCAACCTCTCCTAGCTCGGTGGTGCAGACCGGAGTAAAATCATCCGGGTGAGAAAAAAGGACTGTAGGAGGAGGATAACAGTAACAGCACGCGTCAGATAGATCTCTTCTCGCTATACGGAAGTTAGAAGGGGATACAATCCAACTCACCGACCCAGGAGTCCTTGGACCACTCGGAGAACTTGATGTTGCCTTGAGTTCTATGTGCGCGCAGGTTCAATTGTTAGGTCAGCCGATATGCAAATTGGACAAGTGAGGTATATATGAATATTTGCTTACGTCTCAGCCTCAACTGTGAACAAGAGGGTTACGATTCAACCAGCCGAATCGATCAAATTAGAAATCGAGGTATCTACAGGTGGAGAGACTGATTGACTCTTGATGAGCGAGAGGAGAAACTCACAGTCGGGAGCAGAAGATCCTAGTCGAAGAGTAGGCATGTTGTGAGTGAGTGAGTGAGTGAACAAGTAAGTGCTAGAGCAAACAAGAGATGGAAGAGATGGAAGAGATGGTAGTTGAAAAGAGAAAGAAATACAGAAGGAGAGACGAAATATGAACAGTTCGAGATATGATGGCAAGATGGTGCGATCGGGTTCGAGTTTAGGATGTAAACCACGTGAGATGGCGTCTTATATTAAGTAAAGACACGTGATTAAATCACGTGCTTGCATCCACTGCCTTGCTCATCATAATTACTTCTCGCCTCCACTTTCTTGCCGCTCCGGACTGATCGGCAAAGATTCCATGACGTCGGCCCGGCAGACTCGAGAGAAGTTGATCATGTTTGACGACCTCCACTTAACATTTACCTGACCACCACTTTGATTGAACATATCTTACATTCTTTACAGAAACCATAGACATCTTTCCTGTTTTCTCCCGTTCTGTATCAATGAGCAGGTTCAGCGCGGATACCTACTCCGACCGACAAACCAATGGTTTGAGAAACCCATTTAGATCCTCTGATGGGCAGGCAATTCTTCTTCCTGGATTTCTTTCGAATGGTACATATCCTCTTTCTCTTATCTTTTTTCCTTGGCTGAGTTTGTTGTCAGGACTGAAAAGGTTCCTCTCTTGCCCTTTTGTGTATATTCCTCTTTTCTCCTTCATTTAGCTCAGACAACTCCGCATTCTACACCCGCGTTTGACTTATCATCACCTCCGTTGATGAGTAGTGATCCATTTCCTAAGTCGCTCCCAGGGTCCCCTCAAAACAGCTTGGTAAACCGAGTACGACCAAGATCCGGTTCAGAGGATATTCCTTCAGATTTGTTTACACTTAAAGAAGAGAATGAGCCCAACAAGCCTCAATGTCAAAAGTCTCTTCAGTAGATCGACATCGTCACCTCTATCACCACGAACTTATCAGCTCTCTCTCTCTCTCGATCGATCGATCGATTCTTATATCTTTCTGACTACTATTAATCTTTCCCCTATCTGGACGATCTGCTCTATCTTACCTTGTCTAGTCATGGTGTTGTGTATCCGTCCAATCTCTACGAACGACCTTCCTTTATTTATCATTAACGATTTTTCCCCCTCTTAGTAGACATCTGGTTTTCTTGACCGGATTTAGTGTAGAAAATAGATTATTCTGTATTTTTAATTTTTATGCGGACCATTCAGCAGGTTACATGTTTCTCTCCTTTATAGTTTAGTCATCGTCTCCTTCTCCTTATTTTTCTGATATGAACACATGTCATCGGTATAGAGTAAAATTTTTGAACCCAGATCTAATTGAATCCAGAAGGAAGTAGCCGAAGAAGAGAAGAAGAGAGAAGAACTTGAGCCGAGAGAGAAGGTGCCGAGAGCCAAAGAGGTTAAGAAAGCCAGAAAAGTAGAGATGATGACCAACCCTCAGCACGGAGGAGAGAGTCAAACACCTACGGACGCAGAAGCCCGTTAGTTGACTTTGGGCCACTGCAGCAATTGACCTCTATCCTCTCTCAGACTATACAACCAGACCCCCATTGGTCGACCCGCTATGACGGTCGAACCATCGACGCCCCCTATCATTCCATCTAGCCAAGCATCTCTCAATTCCATTTTGATCGTGTTCGCATATCCCGGAATTGGGATAGACTCCTTGATCTCTTTCCAAAGATCACTGGAGGCAAATGAAGAATCCTCTCCAACTAAGAGCCAAGTTGGATCTAGCACCATTTGCGCGATCGTCAGGAAGGTGACGTCCAGTGCGTAAAGGGGAAGGCTAGATTTGGTGTAATCCAAAAAGTTGCGAGCTGTGGTCGAACGTCAACATGGAGAACCGAGTCAGCATTATATTCTTGAAGAATCAACACAAGGATTGGTGAATGTACCCTTTTCGTAATATAACGTCTGTACATCAGATATGCACTCGAACGTCAGTTTCTCTCGAATCTCAAGGGTATGAAGAACAATATAACCATTGACCTTAGATCCGTAACGGTGTAATTTCTTACCACCCGTCTTTCCTTCCTTACCCTTCTCCCCAGGTATAATCAATTTAATGAGCTCGACGTAACCGGAACTGCCATTCGCCTTGTTCGTCAGTTGCTCGGAACCCATGTGAGACATGCTATTCGATGCAACCATCGTAGGCACGGAGAGCATGTCGACTCGGCGCTGGTCGGCGATTTGCTGTCGAAGATAAGGCAAAAGATCTTCGCGATAGACTTTGATCGGACAAAGGAGAGATGTCAATCATCAACGTCAGTGAATGACTCGAAGTGTATTATCAATCGACAAAGGTTCATATAGCAGACACCTACCATCTTCTTCGTATCGCCGGAGTATACTTCGCACTTTCAATAAGGGTCGACCTTTGCAAATGACCAAAAATCTACTCAGGTATACAATAGATTAGAAACAATGTCCAAGGTAGGAGGAAGAGCTAACGCCACTCACAAGACCCCCTGAGCTAAACATTCAGCAGATACCTCCTCTAAGCCCGATCCTACCGCGTCTTCATACATAAGATCTGCCGAAAGGGCAGCCGCCCACAACTCTCCAGCAATTTCTACTCGATCCCCTATCAATCCCTGACTAAATGAGCCGATGTATACATCACAACGCCTAGGCGTCCAACCAAATGATCTGGCCTCTTCGTTGTCCAAGTTTACAAGTCGCTTCAACTGATCAGATTCATATTTCCCTACTAAAAAGATGATCCGTTCAAACGCAATCTGCATTCCTACAATGTTTGATGTAGGGGACGTGGAATTGTTCGATTGGGGAAGACGGAAGTGGTCAACAAGATTGTCATATCTTGAACAAGCATTGAGGACCACAACATAGTCAGCAAGTATTCGCTTTTCGGGATGAAAGGAAGACAAACAGCACCTACCTCCCTCCAACAGCCAATACCTCTCGTTTCTGACTTTTCCTGACACATTCGAAGAAGACTCCTGACTTAAATACAGTTGGTCGACTTGAAGTCGTAGGCTTGAATATAATCTTTCGACGGACTCCAAACTTTTCTGAAAAAGAGATCACCTGCTTGATCTCAGATATAGCGTTATGCAATGCAGATGAGGCTTGAGGGAAGCGTTGTTGTATCTTTTCTACTCCGGCTTCCAAGATAGGTTCTATCAAACGCCAGAAGAGAAAAAAGGTCGATTAATCTCAGGCTAAAACACGTCGCGAATCAAAGACCTCACCATCAGTGTACCACTTCTCTAGCTCGTCCACAACTGGCCGAGAAAGGTTTAATCGAGAACGTAGTTGCGCAAAGCTAACTTTCGGTCCTATGTCTTTGAGCATATCGCAAACCTCGAGTCGGCGTTTCGAAGGCACATGCGACAGAACCGCACTCAAGACTTTGACACAACACCACAACATAGATACGTCCTTACAAATCAACATTCAGCGAAAACTAGAAAACATAGTCGAAAAAAATACATACCTGAGCTGTGGTTAATCTGAAATTCCCATTCATATCGAGTAGATAGAGCAGGAAACATATCCAGAATTCGATCGAGAACAGCTATGAGCTCTGCTTCGGAAGCCATCGACCGGACTGGCGACAAGATATCGTAAGCCACCTCTCCAAATGACAGAGGTTGCCCACCAGTCACTGATTCTCGATATGATTGTCCAATATGATATCTCTTCAAACGGGCAAGTTTAGTTCTGGCCACATCGCGAGCGAAGGCTGATATTGAAGGACGGCGATCAAATCAGCTTACAGCCGCAGCCATCAGTTTTAGTCTACTAACGACTCACAAACGAGACCTGAATAAGACATGTTCAAAGATCAGGTCTCAATTAGGGCTGAATGTCTATGGAGATAGGAGAAGAACGAAGGAGGAAGCTCCGAGAACAACCAACATACCATCATAAGGCAGCTCGACCTGTTGACCTTGTCTATTCAAGAACCGTGCTCCAGGTTCCTTCCGGAAACCCAAGAGCTCAGTGACAGGAAGAAGTGGTGGAGGCTCCCAGCTAAAACAAAACCACAGATATACAATCAGCGATCCATCTTGAACATGTTTATCTTCCTACCCGCGAAAACATTTACTCAATGGCGCCATGACGTCGAAACAAGTCTATCAGACGTTCTTTCACCATACTCTCATATACTCTATGGTCCCGCGGACCACCATCAGGGTCGTCAAAAGTAAAGTCCGCCACAGCGTCGGGCATTTCTACAAGAACACAGGCTCACGACTGTTAGTAAGGAAGATAAAAAGATGGGATAGACATATCACTTGAAAACTGACGTGAAAAAATGTGGTTGAATAGTACAGGGTAGCGTGTGGATGTTGGGTTGCCTAGATGGAGAACGTTGGTCAGTGTAGGATCAATAAAGCGGTTCTTGATCGGGTAAACTTACCAAATGTTCGTACTGTTCAAAGCACATACGAAACATACAGAACATCATTAGCATAAGTAATCGGAAATGAATCAATAGGGTTCGAAGGGTCTTAATACCATATACTCACAAGCTTCTAAAAAGTACTCATCCTCTTTGATAGAGGGAAGCATTCCGTTAGTAAGGAGTGTGATGGCCCGAGGTCGTCTTGTTGGATCATGTTGAAGCAATAAAGAGATAACTTTTGTTTGTTGAGATTTCTGTACATTCGGCCAAGCAGTAGGAAAGACGATAGAAGGTGTTCGGAGATTCCGAATAACAAGAGCTCTCTCCATGCCTGTCGACAGTGGAAAGTTCATCTCAAAAAAGATAATCTACGGTAGCAACGAGTCGTCAGTGTTTGACCATAAAGTCGGCAGATGCGAAAGATGAACGAACACCCAAGGAATATAGATCCGCCTTATCGTCATAGCGGCTTCCGTCTTTACGCGCCGTTCCACTCTCAACCTCGGGAGCGATATACAATGATGTTCCGATGCCTATGAGTCAAGTAAGAATAAAAGTATCAGAAAACAGAAATTTTCCTGACTACATGAAGATGTTTGCATTTCTGACCAGAAGTTAGATCAATGGAGTCGGCGAGAGATCGATTAGGAGTATTATTCATCGAAGCATCGGTTGATGCAAGATCAGTGGCAGCAAGTCCAAAGTCCCCAATCTTGATGCAATTTTCGTGATCTACAAATTTGAAAAAAGAATTCATGTCAATTATTGACCTGAGATCACAAAATGTTTAGACGAATTGTACATACCGATCAACAAGTTCGATGGTTTCAGATCTCGATGTACGATACCCAGGTTGGCCATATGCGTCAAAGCTTCCAAGATCTGCCTGAACAGCCTCCATGCTTGTTCTTCTGTAAGACCTCGAGCGATAGCCTAAAGAAGATCGACATTAGTCAGGTTGACTCTTCTCAATGTCAAACACACAGATTACGAGTTCTACAAACCTCTTTGAGAGTCTGATTCTCGACATATTCCTGCGGGTTAAAGAGGGACAAGAACGATCAGACTATGAATGATAGCAGGGAGGTCCTGGATAAACCATAAGACGAACCATCTGAATGTAGAGCACTCGTGTGTTCGCATAATCAGAGGACATTGTCGAGTTATCTGTAAACGATGGCTGACCAAGCGCAGCATGTCCTGTTGGGGTAGACACGAGGGGTCTCGACTCCGAGGCCTCCTCCTCTGTTGATGAATCCTCCGAATCATCATCGTTCTCATCATCATCCTTTCGGTCGTCGTCATCATCATCCTGTTCATCGTCACCGAAATGTATGCTTGGGAAACTATGGCTCCGACTTTGAGTCCCTCTAACGGACAGGAAATCATTGTCGTTTGGTTTGAAGTCGAAGCCGCCAAAGGAAATGGATGGAGTTGTAGCGCCAGATGTATCATCAAGAGAGGCTCTGGAGGAGGTCATGACGACAGATTCAGTGAACGTTGGCACCGGCAACGGAACAATCGCGGCAGTCTCTTCTAGCCAACACGTATAGTCTGATGACGTCCGTGCAGAAAATCAGTGAGTGTACATGGTATACAGGTTCGGTTTGGACTACTTACATCGTACGATAAATTGATGATTCAGTCGGCTAAGAGCGTTGACTTCTCTAAAGACTTTCTGCTCATTATCTTCAGGCCGAAGTTTGACTTTCTTGATCGCATCTGAAGTTGATTTGTGATGTATCAGTAGATGCGTGCAGGCATATACACAACGATAAGACTCACAAAAACGCCCGTCCAATTTATTCTTTGCTTTGACAACCTTACCAAACCCTCCTTCTCCCTATGCGATGTTATGACGAATATATGTTATATAATAGTAGAAGTAGTGTTAAGACTGGGATGTAAACTCTTACCAAGAATTCGACTTCTTCAAAATCAGCGCGATATCGAGAAGTCAACGCCAACTGACGCTCTGCTCCTGATCCATCAAAGAACGGGTTTTGTGGAACACTAATCCCTGGAGACTTTTTGTTGTATTTTGACAAACCAAACGTGCTGCTCAGACATTCTGGTATTTTTGAAATTGTTAACAACAAGAATGGTTCCGGTTATCCTGTGAAAACGAATGTATGACCAAGCATGTGCAGTAACAAATCGTACTTCTAAGATCCTGGTTGGAAACGTCTTTTCCGGAAACGGCTACCATAAGGTTTAAGTTGGAGAGTTTTGTGACTGCTTGATCGGCTGTCCATCTTTCGCGTGCATTCGGGTTTAAAAGATTTTGAAGGACAACCACGAGCGCTTCAGGGAAGTAGAAATCATCTAGAAACCAAGAAAGATGCGAAGTTGCATCAAGAAAAGATTTGAGGACAAAAGCCGAATATTCGTCTTGTAGATGAAAGGTACCATATCTCCGAACACCAAAAGGAAGAAAAGCACATACTGGAGGCTATCAAAGCTTGCAGGTTTGGATACTAAACATAGGGTCAATACAAGAATAAGTCGAGTCTTCAGATGCAGAGTTGTAGATATGTATAAGAAGACTACCTTGTAGACGACATCAGCACCGCACATCATTCTGAGAAACGTCACTGTAGCATGCCATACATCCCGTTTGTGATTGAACGCGTGCCCAGCCTCGATCTCATCAGGAGACAACCTGTACAATCCATGTGTTAGACGAGTGCTACCAGGGTTTCCATAACTTCTTACATCAAGATGAAAGAGAAAAGGACCGACCAGTTCCACGGAAGGTCTCTCCCGTTTCCTTGATCTCCAATCTCGTAAATTTCCTCGTCGATCAACGATGGTGCATCAGAGAACGGGTTTGATCGGTCCATGTCGATGATCCTTCTTCGATAGCAAGGTTCCGAAAGACGGGCGTCTCCAGACCTACAAGAGAGAATAACGGTTTCGAGGCAGATGTCTATATATAAATTAGAACCAAAGGAAGAGATCAGTGATCCAAGTGAATGCGGAGGAACAAATTAGCCGATATAGAGTTAACCATCATGAGTTACTCCTTGCTTCCTCATAGCTTCCAACCCGGCGAGAAGTTGTATGAAGTGATCCTGTAAACCCCAAGAGAATCAAAGATGAGCGCTACGACCCTTAGGATTAAATGAAGATTAGTCTCACCTTCGCCAGCTCAATCTCTAGTCGCCCGCACACTCTTAACACACCCTTTAGCCTTTCACCTCTTCCAATTCTACCTGTCAACAGACATAGTCTCTTCCACTTTTTCACTCCAGTATGAATCTCAGTCAGCCTCACAGCCAACACAGGAACGATCTGATCACTCTTTAGCGCCAACACTCTGGTCTTCATCGTTTCGAACAAATTGTTGAGTTTATGACTACCTTGAGCGGAAGAATAATACGCTGTTGGAAAGTCGACAAGGGTGATAGATGTATCATGTAATTGACCCGGTGCATCGAATATCGATGGTTTCTCTGTGTTGGGCACAGATACGGTGGTTTCCTGGGTTGGGATAGCGATATAAGTTGTCCATAACTTGTCTTTCACGCCACCCACAATCTTGAATGACCCTTCGATTCCACACGACATCGAACTTTCGTCGTTCACACCAAAGGTGACTTCTGTCCATTCTCCAGAGTGGAAGAGATTATTGGACACGTTGCCAACCGCTAGCTCTGCTTGACGAGTGAGTTGGAGTCGTTTGTGCTCATTGACCTGCTGTGTAAGTAAGTGGGCACGCTCCTGAGCCTTCCTGGCAAGTTCCGTCTGCTGGATTTGGTTTGATTCATAGAGTGCCTGTTTGATTCGATAAACGATCCATAATATTCGGTCAAAAGACTAGTTTTAGGCCAATTTCATGAAAGGAGACATACCACTTTCTGTTCTTCCTCTCGTTTACTCATCAGTACAGCTAAACTGTCAGCTGCCGGGTCGAGGTCTTTGGTCGGAGGGGGTGCCGGTGGTTTCACGTTATCTGTCAACCAATCTTCAATGAAAGACGCGAGCTGTGGCATGTTTCACATATCGACATAAAGCATTCAAACTTTCAGCGATAAACAGATATGGGACATGGGCAAGTAGCCAGCACCAAACTAACGTTGAACACGACGACGTCTCCTATTTGTTCTCGAGCGGCGTGGTTGACAAGTTTGGTGAGAGCTGACACCTGAGACGCGCTGACATTCTTTGAATGAGCAAACGATAGATTAGGAGATAGCTTTGGGTACATTTTTGTGTACTGTATGTTCATATATTTTCAAGACGAATTCAAGGAGGATGTTTCTAAGTTCAGTCTCCCGATCATGATCTGAGAAGTGGATGGCAGAAAGAAGCGTCCAATCAGCAAGGTCGACCCGGAAGCGAACGAACCTTTACGACCAAGACGACGCTAACGACTCGTGCATCGACATCACCCTTGTCTAAAATATTGTGTTTTCCGCTCAGTCGAATCCCGAACTCTCCACCTTCGACGCCCCCGACTTTACCCCACGCTTTCGGTTGGTTTGGGAGCGGGTTTGCAAGAAAATCATCTCCATAGATACTTTTCTATACACGTGTCCAAGAATTTGGCGGGGAGTCGGTCGAAGGCCAAAGAAAGCCGCAAAAGTATGGAAGCATGAAAACACAATCAGTCATGATATATGCCGCTTGAAGGGTAACTCTGCAGTACAATATGTGTGTAGATCCGAAAATAAAAGAAAACGAACAAGGACCTCAATCTCTGTCTGTTGGAGTTCTCTAATTTGTTCGGGTGTGGACATCGTTCGACCGGAGTCGTTGTTTGGAGATTTAGTTGACGATTGGAAGAAATAGAGCACCGATCGGATTCAGCAAGGTGATTTAGACTCGAAGAGCGATATCAAGTCAAAGATTGAGCAATGAAAAGGCTGCGAGAGCCCTAAATTATTGACTCATCTGAGATGGGATGATGGTAAAGATGGAATTAGAAAATTGGATAAGATGGTGAATATGAACAGAAAATGCCAGAGAAGTGTCATCACTCCGTGTGCTGGTTACGCGTGATATATAAAATTCGAAGAAGAATCTTCTATCCCTGAAAATTAGTAGTGATATTGATAAAAGAGAAGGAAGAGGAAGAAGAGGTATAGCAACTTGAAACGAAGAAAACGCTCTAAAGAAACAGAGGAGATACATAGGAATTTGATGAATGGGAACAACAATATTCGTAGTCAGGTCTCTTCCTATCTCGAAATTCGACCACCTAGAGCCCTATAACCTTCATAACCACGTATCCTACTGTGACAACCACCTATGAGAACAATCACACGAACAGCAGGTCAGCCAACAGCTTCAAGATGTCTCTCAGTCAAAGAAAAAAAAACACAGAGGGAGAGAAGAACGTGAGACTAACACCAGTGGCGAGCACGGTAGCAGGGATTCCATTTTTCAAGAAATCCCCGGCGGTCAGGTATCTTCTGCCTAAAGAATCCTCCTGAGAGATAGCCGACAAGTTGGGGAATCCTGTTACGAGATAAATGAGTTCATGGTACCAATCAACAGCTGCAAATCACAAGTACATGAACACAGTCAAAACCACACAAACCAGAGACAGGAAGACCCATTCCGGCCGAACAGATCAAGGCGGTGGCCATAATTAACAGTCTGGGGTGAGGAGTCTCGAGCGATTCACCCACTCGGGAAGCGATAGGCACGAGCAGAATAGACGCAATTGTGTGGGAGATGCTGCGAGGACCGGAATCAACTTTGTCAACAAACTCGTCCTTGGTAGATGATAACAGAATAGATACCTACAAAGTGGAAACGACCATTGCCACGATCGCAAACACACAGAGGATCTGCCAGAGACCCATACCCTCGACCAATCGTTCCAAAACCGAATCCAGAACGTCGAGTACTGAGAAAGTAAATCAAGTCAGAATACTTACTCCATAGTCTTCTACTCCCGAGCAACCAAGCACTATCAACATTGACAAAACACTCACAGCCAGAGCTCAACACAGCTTTTCCTAGAGCAATACCTCCCATAGCCAGGAAAACTAAAGAAAGAAGAAAACAAAACTGATTTATATCCTTTCGCTGATTAATAAGGCGAAGCATACAAGTCGAACTGACCAATAGACCAGTGGAAGCTACCAAGATTAGGACAAACAGAAGATCAGCTTTTTCACAGATCTCAAATTCTATAGCTTTGGAAAGGGACAAACTGATGGAAGTCCTCCTGTAAGTTGAAAAGCGGATATCACATAAGTAAAATCACAGTTGTACCAAGAAAGACGAATGACGAACAAACCTTCGACAAAATGCCTGTTCCGAAGAACGCCAAGAGAGGTAGAATACTGATACAACCCATATCCCCGAAAACGTTTTCGAGGCTCTTTTCCACACACCAAAGTCCGATGGTGACAAGGGTAACAAAGAGAACAAAGTAGTGGGTTCGATTGAACTTGTCACCGTGTGGTCGAACAGGCTGAATTAGGAGATCAGACTCCCATCGGTAACCGAGATGAAGGAATGCCCAAATCTGGAAATCATCCGGAAGTTTGACAAGAATCAGCCGTCAGAGTTGGAGATCAAGTTAGGCGTACGCAGAACACTTACAATAATTAGCGAAACAGACGCGACGGGCAAGGACTGTTTTGATATTCGGTTCTACTTGTCAGATTCGACAAGAAGGAAAATAGATAAAGATGAGAAACAAACGAACAATCGCAAACCACTGAAGCCAATCCAACGCGGGCTCCATAGCCTGAAGAGCGATTAAGTTCTGAGGACTCGAGATAGGAGACGCCTGCCCTCCGATATTGCTTGCCAGTGCAATTGCGAGCTACATCGTCAATTCGATTATCAGTATACATGCATAGTAGACCATAATCAGAAATTCACGAGGCGCTCACGATCAGACATCGAGTGAAAGACGAGTTAGGGGGCAGTTTCTCGGTGATCGGCTGGATTAGTCAAATGGAGAAAAATCAGTACGGAGCCAACGTAACTGTTTCAGGTGAATTCAAAGAGAAGACTCACTTTGATCAAAGCAAAGCATAGAGTAGGCGCCGCAACGTTACTTATGAGAAGAACGATATACCGCAGTCAGTTCTACTGAGCTGTTAGAAGTGGTATATGTGTGTATGCTCAAAAGCCTAACGCACCTGATCCACATGGATGCAAATGTAGCCAGGAACATCTGGCTAAGAAGAACCATACTAGGCTTCTGACCAGCAAGAGTCATCACCTTCTTGGCCATGATCACGTCCATGTGAGTTTTTGACAAGGCAGCGGCGATAGTGAATCCTCCGATAAGAAGCATGATAGCTAAGAGTCGAGTCATTTGAACAGTCAGAACTTCAGATGCTCGGACTTGCAAACATGAAGTCGAGAAAGAAGAAAGACAGAGAGAACACACTCGGAGAGAACATTTGGGAGAATATGTATTTTGTAGCATCGGGAGCAGACATTCGAGTATCACGTCCATCAGTCGATCGGAGCACTCGAAGAACTATTTGGTTCGAGAGTAAGAACGAATCACGTGGTCAGAACTCAGATTCTGTAGTTGTCTGTCATACAATGGAAGGACGACAATATTAACATACCAACGACGAAGAATGGGACCGAGATTGAGGTAACAAAGAGGGGTATAGCCTAGATGTTGTATCCGACCGCAGAAGTAATCAGCAAGAGAGTGATAGATGCGATATGAGGGATGCAACGTTGATGGACTTACCTCTGAGGCCCAGAGAATAGTACAGAACACCAGAATTGCCAAACAGTTCTGTTCCTCGACTCTTTCAAAGGTAGGAATTATTCCTGTCGCTAGAAGGACGAAAAGCAGGAAAGCACCAGCAAAGATGATGCCTCCTTGAGATAGCCAAGTCACACCACCAAGCCCCTTCTCGGCCAGATGTCCAGAGGCAGCGCGTGGGTCGGGGACAGCTCTGATATAACCTCCAGCCAAATCGCCGCTTCTCTGCGAAGACACCATCTGTCTCCAAACTGAGTGGCCCAAATGGTTGATGAGACAAGTGACAAGAGTATGCAAAAGTTATTGACAGAAGAAACTCTTACCAGTATCTCTTTCGATAATAACTTTCTCTCGAAGCTGAGAACCAAGTTGACGACCAGCCAAAGCTTTATCTCCACCTACAACGACACGTGCACTAACGGAACCCACCGAGATATATGTCAAAAATGTGTGTTAGACATCTTATCCAGAATCTAGATGTTGGATGATACTTACTAGGTAGAGATAAGTAGATGATCAAAGTACTCCAAGTTAGCTTGGACATCCCCATGCCATGGGTAGTGAGTCTGGAGCGTGCTCGTCAGATAGAAATCCTTAGTCTGTTGTCAAAGTAGTGAGGAGGTACAAGGATTCGCTTAGGTACTGAAAAGAGAACGTGATAAAGACCAGCGTATATGATAGGGGACGCACCGAAGATGAAGTGATCTTGTCGAATCTATCATAAGGTTAAAGAGTTGGCCAACCGTGAGCTCGGAGATGAACACGGTCGACTCGTTCATATATATAGGAGAAAATCGGCCGCAACTCACTTCTTCAACGCTTTTTTAGCTCCTTCTTGATTCAACTCTCTGAAGTTTCTCAGCGCAACCCAATCCAGCCAAAGTGTGGTAATTTTCCTCTTGAACAGGATCTTTAACATCGACGCTTGCTGAGAATTCGACGTCCACACATTGATCGTTCCTTCCGTCTGAGCGCCCGCTGAGACCCTGGAGTCCAAGTTTGGCATGAATGCTTCGGATGTGACAGAATTCAACATGAGTCCATGATTAGAGGATGAACCGGAAGCAAACGTGCTGGCGTCTACAGGGACGAGACCGAGGTGATCCGATCTGGTATGCGAGACTGCTCCACCTGAGGAAGAAACAGTCGAGTTTTTTCGGCCTCTTCGTTTGACACCAGCATTGAGAGACAGATTGTTCGACGGATATTTGGCTAGTGTGGTGTTGGGAAGCGGAGCGGCCGGGACGACCGGTGAATTTTCAGGTGAAGAGTCATCTTCTTGATCAGTTGAAGCATGACCATGAGAATTATACTTAAGACGGTTTGCGAAAGAAGAATGTTGGGCTTCAAATAAGTCGGAAGTGTCATGAGAAGGGGACCTGGATAGCTCCGACGAGCCTTGAGTAGAGGTAGCTAATGGTTAAGACCGACGACTGATAAAGTGAGTTCTGCGTCAAACAAAAGAGTGCCAAGCATACCTCTGTTTCTCGATCTAGATCTGCCTGGCTTCCCTGTGTGTACTCCCCCGTGTAGGAACTTGTTTAGACTACCGACGGTCTCTCCAAGCTCATCATTGTACCCGTCATCCCCTTCTTCCTCGCTTAGATGATCTCGCCTTCCCCAATCGTCTTGGCCATCAAGATCTCTTCTTTCCTCTTCGAGAATGCTCTTTTTGAGTTCTTCAACCTCTTCTGCTAATTGCTTCTCAGTCTCTTGATAGAACTTGGCGACCTTAGTGAGCTCTTTATTGAGAAGTTTGAAGAACGGTTTGTGCAACGGTTCGATTTGGTCGTCTCTTGAAGAAACTACATGCTCAGAGTCGAGCAACGGAGCCGATTCAAGATCACTGTTGTTTGTGAATGGTGCTGGTTGAGTGACTACTGGAGGTTCGGGTATAGCTTTTTTGAGTGCTTCGTAGCTGTAATTGAAGAAAAAATGAAGATACATAACAAGAGGTCAACCCATCACGAACCAGATAGCTTCAGGTTCAAAATTCGGATTCATCTGGACTTCTCTTATCAAGAGCGAGACTTCAAGAGAAAGAACAGAGTGTGCAGGACAAATCAGAGGAAAACTCACTCAATATAATTCGGCAGCCAATCTGACCGACTATTGAAGAGGAGTGCAGTTCTGTTCGAGACAGAATACAAAAAGGATTCCTAGGTTGTTAGCCATACGTATGTGATGTATCGGTTTAGGACCTCTACTGATAGGGCAAGGCCGAAAGACCAGTGAGACCTACCCAAACTTCATAGCCCACTTATGTTCGGTTCGTACTTCCCTTTTCGACGATAGAGTAGAGGGTGTGTATGCAAAAGTTTCTAGAGGGATATCTTCGGTCTCTGAACGGGTTGATGTGGGAAGTATCGTGATGGATGATATAAACTCTTGCCCTCTTTTGAAAACGGAGGGATGGATTGGAAAAATTAGGGCGTGAGTGAGAGAAGCAGAAGGGACACGTTGGTCGTTTATGGGTTAAGATTTTAATTTGATTTTATCACAACAATATCCGATCAGGATTTCTCTCATAAACTCCAGTATCAACCGCTGCTTGTTTTTCACATATACAAAGATCGTATCCATTTGTTTTTTGTTTCCTTGTCTTTCTTTCTTATCTCTTTCCCGTTTGTGAATATTCATTCTTCTTCAAAAAGGGTGTCATACATGTCAAACACTACACTTCGTATATACTACATTTGATGTACGCAAGGAGGAAACTCCCAGTTGCATCTACTTCAGGAATTGAGAAGCCAGGCCTGTTGGAGATACATGAAGGAGTCAGACCTGATCATCCAAGCGTGAATCACTAAAGATACGAAAGCTTACTCATGAGAGAACTGGCAGACGAACCTCCACCGCTAGCAGCAGTGGCAGAGCCTCCCATAAGACCAGACATCTTGCTCTGAAGGACAAGCTACATGTTCATGAAACGACGTCAGTTCACTACGAGAAGGTAAGTAGTTTCTTGATCGGCCAACACCGATGACTAACCTTCATGACCATTCCGGCCGCAACGTTCATAACATCTGGGTTAGGAGCACAAAAGAGAAAGTGCGTGTTGAGTGAACACAGGAGAGACGGCGAAGAGAAAAGACAACGACCCACCCTGCTTGGAACCTCCATCAGCGGCGCCACCCGTCTCTAAGAACGCCAAGCAAACGAAGGTGAATCAGATGAGAATAGCGATACAAAAAGGATGAAAGATAGACAATGGGAGTAGAATACGAACTGGAGAACAACTTGCTAGCCTCGCTGATAGCCATACCAATCTGCTCAGATGATTGAACAGGCGTTTAGACCAAAGGCTTCCTTCCGTTTCGGGCATTTTTATATGAATGGTTGAGATACTCACCATCTGAGAAGATCCTTGAGCGCCCTGAGAAGAAGAACCGGACTGGCTACCTCCGGTAAACGCCTTCATGGCCTGCATGGCCGCAGCCATACCGAGAGAGTTGGTATCCAAGTTAGCGCCCTGGCCCTGTCGGTAAGCCTGTGCATGGGCTTCCTGAGCTCTCGTCTGAGACAATAATGCAAACGACCGAGATGAATCAGCTAGAGGTATACCAAAATAGATAGCAAGACCAAGACACCAAGACGAACCTCGTCAATTGGCTCGCTGGCCTTGTCAGCGGTTCCAAACCGGTTTTTGGCAAAGGCGAGAGCATTTCCGAACCTTGAGAGGGAGAAATAATGTCTCTTCAGCCTCTTGAAGCCGACTAACGTCTTCAGTAAGCTATGAAACTCACATTGAATCCTCGCCATCATCGTCATCATCTCGATCGGACTGCCTTCGAGCTGACTTGATCACCTGATCCTCATCAACTGACCGTTCCAAGACAGTAATAAATTTAGGGATTCCTTCGTTATGGAAGTGAAAGTATCAATCTAGACAAAGTTGGCATAGAACATACCATCAGCTTCGACGCCTCCGTGAGCCGATCCGTAGTTCTCAGATCCATAGGACTGGTTGGAAGGAGCCTGTCGATAGTCATTCTGCTGACTCTGAGCATGAGATCGCTGTTCAGAAGCAGAGTTTTGATATTGGTTACTACCCGAGTTATTGTTGTTCTCGTCGTAGTTATTGTATTTGTTGTTGTTGTTGTTGCTGCTGCTGCTGCTGCTGTTGGCCTCCTCGTACGCCTGGTAGCCCTTCTTGGCGAGCTGTAGTGAAATATATACGTTTGTGTAAATACATGAAATTCAGGCTGACGAAGATACCATACTAACGTTGATGAAGTTGTCCTGATTGACAGATGGATGTCAAGAACGCAACTTCAAGTCAGCTCAATTTGAAAACTATGAACAGACGATGACAAAGTTTTAATAACAAACCATGTTTTAGATAGAGGCAGAGAAGTCGAGGGAAAAGTTGGAAAAGTGAAGATGGAGATGTAGATGGAAGTGGAAGCTATGTCCTTCCTTTTATATATATTTGCCTCATGACGGACCGGATCATCTACTTATATGACTTAGGTATTTCAAGATGACACAAAAATCTCATATATGATTTGAGGGCTCCTTAAGCAGGGGAGGGAATTTTAGATTGAACTGTTTGTTTCATCTATAGGTAAACAAACAAAGACCCAAGTGAAATCTTGGCGACGCAGAAGATCTACTCTAGATGTGATTAATAGATGACTAGAGTGGAATGTTGTATTGTAATAAGATATGCAGTCATAATAGGAAGGAAGGAAAGATGATAAAGTATGGGTTTTATTTTACATGGAGTAGTAGATGTAGAGAACGTAGGCGGTGACGATCATGGCAGTCATGACGACAAGACCTGTGACGGTGAACTTTTTGATCGGCTTCTTGAGTCCAGCCTGAGCCTCCTGCTCGGTCTGGTTAGCCTCCATATCGGCTCGTTGACTTTCGTTCATCCAGAGAACGCTTGCAAAGAATTTTCGGTCCAGAACGTGGTAGAAAGCTCCATACAGAACGTCGATCAACTTGAGGGCGATCATGAACCAGATGACGTTGTTGTATTGGTTCTCTCCGCTAGGGCTCAAATCCTGAATAGCTCCAGTGGAGACATCCATGATGGTTCCTCCAGCAGAGTTGAAGCACTTCCAGATTCCAAAGGCGACTCCGATGGAAGCCTGCGAAGTAACCAGAAGGGGAATACTGGCAATGAAAGGAATAGCATTGAAAGCCAAAGCGATGGATCCCAAAATGGTAGGCACCATAGGGTGAACGCTGGTGAAGCCTAGGAGGCCAAATACAAGAACCCAGAGAGCGGCAGTGAAACTGATATAGGCGGTTCGTCGACCGAATCGGTCAAACAAGAAACCAATGACGGGAGTCAAGAGGATAGGAATGATCTGTCCGATAGCCGAGGTGTAACCAGCGGTCAAAGTAGAGGAGAATCGAGTAACTTTGATGATATCAGCCAAGTTGGAAGAGTAAGCAGAAATGACTCCCGATTGAAGGAGTTGTGTGAGGGGAAGAATCCAGAAAGCAGCGGGAATGAGCCGAATGGAAAGAGTGATAACATCCCAAGCTTTGTTGACAGCTCCCTTAAAGCCGGTACCGTAAGGAGAACTGATCCCAGCCTTCTCGTTCTCAGCAGAGATCATTCGACCGGTGACAACCTGGTATCGGGCGGGCAATCTTCGCTCGAAGATGATATAGGCAGCGTTGATAAGAAGGGTGGCTCCACAGAGGATGACAGGAACCCAGAAGGACCAAGTCCAGCTTCCAGTAGACTGTTGGATAGGCACGGCAGTAGCTTTTCCGACCACGTTATAAACTCGACCAATCCCAATATCCAATCCATATATCAGCGCAAGGTTACCCATAGCACCCTGGGCGGTTCCTCGGAACCAATGAGTGTACAGCTTAGACTGGGCAGTCTCGATCGTAGTTGAACCGAAACCCATGACAATCTATGAGAATAATCGTGCTGTCAGCGAAAGGTTCAATCAAGCCCAGTTCTACGGGGACGAAGGTACGTACTTGACCACCGACAATGAGCCCATAGGATTTGGTGGAGGCTCCTACACCACCGAGAATTGCTCCAATGAAGATAAAAACACTAGACACCATAGATCCCCAAGAGGGGCCGTAGTAGTCGATAGCCTGCAATAAAGGGAGCGTCAGTGCCTGCGAGATAAAGAGCGATCGGGCTTTGAAAGTCACTCACAATACCAGAGAAGATGGGCAGAACAGCGTTGATGAGGGATGAGGCGGAAGAAATCTAGAAAAGATCGTTGAGACAAGAAACTTGGTCAGGCCAACTCAAATGTTTATCTGATATGATATTTCTCAGTCGAACAGAAGATAAAATTCTTCCAAAGACGTACCACACCGTACTGTGCATTATTGATTTTTAGCTCCTTGATAAGCGTCGACTTTAGGGGACTGAGCGCGGAGCTAGCAAAGTTGGAACCAACTATATGATGAATTGGATTTGTTTAGTGAACTATTAGTTGAGGAATCACGGAGAACCAAATAATTTTACGTACGGGTGAAGAGAAGGACACAAGCCAAAGCAGGCCCTGAAATTGAAGGGAATTCAAAGGTAGAAGTGGGTTAGGCTGTGCGATATGCAGAAATCTGGCCAAGGACAAATGACCAATCGCTTACCTTTGTACCTCCAAGGATGACAGATATCCTTGCCGATAGAATTCTCAATTGGGAACCCCTCTTCGTCATATGCAACTGTCTGTATGGGAAGGGCTTTACCATGAAGAGGTTCGTCCTTCTCTCGAATTTGTTTATCATCGATAGAATGATCAGAACCGGATGACCGAGAAGTAGACTGCATAGTCAAAGTCGATGAAGAAGAAAGAAGAGGAAGGATAGACGACGAGTGTAGCTCCAAGTGAGGAGAAGAAGAAGGGGGTGAGGCTGTTAAGTTGTTGAGGTAAAGTCAAAATGAATAGAAAGAAAGAGACCTGATGAACGGTGGGCTTTATAGAACATGAAGGATTGAATGATCAGAAGAAACGGAGGGGGTAGAAGATAAAATTCTCTCCTGTCCTTCAGCCAGTATATTTCGGACGGGAACCGGTAGCTAGATCAGCCAGTGTCGGTAAAAGAAGAGAGGGCCAGCAGAGGAGAGAAGCGATCAACAAGAATTTGTTTGTTCGTATGGAACCTGAAGAAGAGAGTAAGCGGGGGGAACTACGAGATTTTCCGGTTTTCTCCTTTGGCCCAGTCGATCTTGCAGATCAGGGCATTTGCGGGCTCATAATTTGTGTGCCACTCCTCGCCTGAAGGCTTTTTTGATTGGCTGAAACTGCAAGCTTCAAATCAGATTACTTCTGCTTGAATTCCTTGGCATATCTGACAAGGCACCAATCAGATTGCCGCTTCGGCCATTTAAAGGCTGCTTCCTGAATAAGTGGAAAAAAAAACGTTAACTGATGGACATGACACCTGACCGGGGCAAAACATATTGAGTCACACCGGCTTGTTGAAAACTCCGTGCGTATGTCGCTAGACAGATCAGCCAGCAGCAAAATGTTTATTGAGCCGGGCCGGCTTAGTCTTCTTTCTTTTTCTCTACTTTACTTTTCTATATATCTCCTTCACTTCTTTCGAGATTTACGGGTTAAGGCTGGTGTGTTGTTCTCTTCATTTTATTATGAGAACTTCCGAGCAGAAAATGGTTTCTTCGATTTCTCTCTCCTACACAAGGATGGATTGCAGCAAAACATAATGGTGAAAACAGAAAGAGAGAGGACAACCCCAATCGTCGAACAGACACACCGTGGTCCATCATGACTGCGGCACGCGCATCTATCAATGAAATCACTATCAATGTTCGCATATTCTCACATTCAACGGAACGGAAGCGTTTACCTCCGTTTCGACGGAGGATTTCTACAAATGTCAAGACTATGACTGATGCTAGGTTTAATTCGATCTCGTACAAGAGAGCCTCTGAACTTTAAGACAGCCTAGACCGTGCGCTTGGTATTCGTGTCTCACTGGTCGAACCGGTCGAATTTAACCAGCCGATAATCCCGTCTCGTCAATCATCATTCTTCGTCTACCAAAGAGAAGATCAAAGGAAATGAGAATAGCTTGGCGAGATGTCAACTCATCAAAACTAAGCTTCTTTCAAACGTCTTCTTTCTCTACTTCCTCGATTGAATGCTTGTCTGTTATGTTTCTCTTGTTATCTTCGTTCTACCATCAAAGAGATCTTGAATAGATTGCCACGCGATTAGGTAGTTCAAGAAGTATTCTACTTCAGGACATACATTGGTATTGTGTTCAGTCTTTCTCCCTGCAAGAGAAGGCTTTTTCATTTGTATTCAGTCCGGCTCCTGCTCTCTTGAGGCCTGTCATAACTCGATGAGTGTCTCGGATATTCGGACCGATAGTGAACCTCTTGATCTGAACGAGCAGATGACGCTGTGTTAAATGTAGAATGTGGGTGCCTCTGAGAATTTGACGGATGAGGGTTTAAAGGAGAGGCCGATATCGAAGATGCCTGATGAGTCAGGTCGATAGGTGCAGGATACCGACTAGAGTAAGACACATGACTGGAAGAAAGTCCAGAAGAATCCAACAGATTTCCAACACTAGACGAAGGCATATACTCAGAAGACGGTCGTTCCGGTCCCCATCTGTTTCTCTTCCTTCTGCTATACTCATCTTCTCTTCCTCTCTCTTTCTCCCGTTCTCTTTCTGAACTTATCTCAGAATCCGGTTTCCAAGCTCGTTTCTCGGCAGCAGGTACGTGTACCGAAGCGGTACTAGTTTGATCCTCTACGGACTTCGAAATTATACTCGCAGATTTCACAAACACCGGTGATGACCCACATGAGCCGGGTGTCTTGATAGATGACGTCTCCGAGGAAGAAACGGGTTTGATCCGGCCACCTATGTACGAAGTAGGTGGTATAGAGTGTTCATGACGCGTTTTGAGAGTGTGCTCGACTTCTGATGAGGACGAGGAAGTGGCCATATACGGACGTGTGTTCATTGATGATTTGAAATTTGACGATACAAAGGACTGGGGAGTTAGAGGCGGTGGTGAAGGCGGTAAAGATGGAGGCGGCAACGGTGGTGGTGATGGGGGTGGCTGTTGGTTTGAGAACGAATGTGGTGGTGGGGGAGACGGAGGTGGAGGTGGAGAGTCGAAAGGAGGCGGCGGAGGTGCTGCCGCACTTGCGGAAGACGAAGAAGAATATTGGGCATGGTAGGCTGACGGAGGAGGAGGAGGTAGCGATGGCGGACCATGTTGTAGGCTCGACCTTTGACCTTTCATACCTCCAGCCTTAAACGCGCCCCATCCTCCTCCCACCGAACCGCCAGCACTGTTCACTTCTGTCACGGCCTTAGACTTTTTTGCCTTAGGTACTTTGACACCCATTGCTCTCATCAACTCTTTTTCTTCTCTCTTTCGTTCTTTTTCTCGTCTTTCATCAGCTGTCCCAGAGGTCGATGCTCGGTGGGCTGCCTGAAGACCTTTGAGTCTCTTTTAGATCAGTTGGGTCGAAAGACGATTGAAGTAATGAGCATATCTACACGGGAAGAGTCTGAGAGGGAGAAGCGCATGGCACGAACCACAGTGTGATGATGGTCATAGCTATTGAGATGTTCACTCAACTGAGGAAAAGTTGTGTACTGTTTCGCACAGTCCTCACAGCTACAGATAAAATGAAGATGATCAGCCATCAGCGGAGATGACAACTAAAAGTGAAGAAACGTAGTGATAATGAATGCTTACTAGAAGGCCTTCAGAGTATCAGCGATCTCCCTCTTAACCTCTGTCTTCTTCGCCTCAGCCTCCTGATGTAGGCATGTGAGCAACCATGAAGTCAAAATATTGCCCCTGCAACGGAATACAAAGACAAATGAATGAAAGAAAGAGAGAAAAAACTTACAGCGCCCCGAGCTCTCTCCTCTACACTCATCCCCGCCCACCGTTCACTCTCCATGTCTCTTCGGCCTTTGAGCATTACCTCATCCAATACTCTAGTATCTTGGGTAAGTTTTCCGATGCCTAGACCAGGAGCAGCAGTCTTGATCGGTATCGGCTCCGTCCTGCCTGTTTCAGTTTCAGCGAGACCAAGAACGAGTTCCATCCTTAACCGGTTAGCTTCTTATATAACTTACCGAGTATTAGAAGTAGAACATACGAACCTTTCCCATCTATACCTAAGCCAGCCCCAGACCCTTTCCAACCCATCTTTAACAAGAGTGCATACCCTAGATTGTCCATCCCCAGCTCCGTGTTTAACGTGACGATCTTCCTCGGTTCGTATCCCAACCTCTGTTCTTCGTCATCATGAGATGAAGTCTGGTCTCGAGACGATGACCCGTTCACTTCGTGCTCGGCTTCAGACTCAGATTCTGACGTTAAGGGCGTTTCATCCTCAGACTCTTCAGTCGGGCGGCTATCAGCGGAAGGATAGAGAAAGCCCATTGGTAATCTTGATGGAAGAGGAGATTTTGGACAAAGTGCCGGGAGGCAGACCAGGATCAGTCACCAATGACCGCTTACGTCGCGTCGACCTGGGAGTATATATGAATATTATTTGAATGAGATAAGCTAGCTAACTCTATGGTTCCGGCTGCCATTGAGCGATGCTGCACTCTCAAGCACACCTTGGCCGGTAGTAGTCGACTCATGGATCTCATTGACTGAGGCAGCCTCCGACCACAAACCATCAAGATCACATGGGTCATGAGTCACGGATGAATTCGTTGTATTCAACTAGCCTCAACGAACGGTGACTCTGTGGTACGCTCGCTCGCGGCTGATATGCGCATCCCAATGGAGACATCCAGCGTCGGGCAGCGAAAAAGAAGAAGAGCAAACAGTAGGAACTAAAGTGCGAAGTAAGAGCAGCGCGGAGACCATCTAGATTCGTAGTTCTGGATGAAGGTAGATTTGAGAAAGGAGACCGGGGTGGGCAAGGCAGATAGTATCGTCAGCAAGACAGTCTGCACAGTCAGTGTGAGCGCAAGAAGCAGTCACCACGGAGAGCTGTTGGTACTTCCGCATGGCTGTCCATCCACATCCGCTGTTGCCGCATGTCTCTGTTCCTACTCGTAAGATGGTTCCCCAACTTAACTCTGAGTTCCCCGTTCGACCCGACTGCCGTTGTCCAGAGACATGTTCAGCCCTTCCCCGGTCGTCGAAAGAAGCGTCCGGCGACCTAGGTTCAGACCGGCAATCTCACCCTCTAGTACAATGCCCTGCGGAACGTACCCTGCTCTGAGACGATTTTTGCCTTTGCTCTCTCATATCCATCCGTAGTCATCAATATTAGTTGAAGCCGATGTGGGTCTCATCAATCCGGCAGACACTCCGGCGGCATTCGTGCTGAGTGACATGGCGAAACGCCATAGTTGGGTCTGAACTTTTTGATATGGAAAGGTTTCCTCTACCAAAAGTCCAGGATTTTTTTCGAAGGGACCTTATTTTCACTCTATGCGTGTATCCCAGATTCGTGTCTACCGACTCGAGTTGAGTCCAAAGTGTGGAAAGGATCAAGGTATCCACAAAGATATGTGACAACCGATGGGATGAAAGGGGCAGGAGCGAGCAGAGACGAAAAAGTATATAGAATGAGAGTCATGATATCACAAGTAACGAAAGTGATAGGAAGTTGAATTCGGTAGTAGAGAAGAAATTCACATCGTCGGAGCAAAAGACGACAGAATACAACACGGAGATATTAAATATTAAAACAAAGTGATTTGGCTGTATGCAATACTATTAAGAGAATCAATCTTGAAGGAAGAGAATAAGGATGAAGTGTTGAGCCCTTCTAATTTCCGCTGCCTATGATCTCTGTATTTGTTCTGGGGATTCTGGATCCAGTGCGACAATTTCACCCATGGCGGAAGTATCCCAGCCGTTGGCCTCGAGATATGCCTTGAACTCGATGTTGTCCCTTTCCATATAATCAGCATCGATGTCTGGGATGAAAAAGTACGTGATACCAGCCGAGAAGATTGCCAACGCAGAAGCGATGTAGAATGGTCCGGTTGCACCAGTATAAGTAGCGCTACCCCCAAGATCGGCAATGATAGGTTTGAAGCAGTAACTGCCAGCGAATGCTCCAATCTTTCCAACAGCAGCAGCTATGCCGTACAGAGTGCCACGGACTGCGGTAGGACCGATGGCCTTGGAGGCAAGAAGACCAAGGTTGTTTCCGGGCCCAAGTTCACCAAATGAAAGGAAGAGCCCGTAAAGTACCGCAAAGGCGGCAATATTTTCGTGTCTAGTCAGAATGGTGTATGCTCCAGAAAGAATGAATCCAAAGATAGCCTGTACAAGGAGACCAAGGATCATAGCGTTCTTGGGTCCTATTCGGTCGGAAACGAAAATTGCTCCTAGAAACGTTCCAGGTAGATAGAAGACATTCACAAGACATCCCCAACCTAGAGCAGTATAAAGAGTGCTTTTCGAATCTGCGACCTAATGAGGTGGATAGAGATAGTACGCAATCAACATAAAATCAGTTTACAGGAAGCGCGGGAAAGGAAAACAAAGAACAAACAAGAAATATGCGAGAAAACTCACTGAGATGATGACTGATGAATAAAGACCAAACGGATAGACAACTGAAGCATGGATATAGACAGAAGGTATCAGCATAGGTGGATCAATTTCAGTGCCGAAAATGTCAAAATACGTGAAAAGAAGCAGGGAGGTTAACTCACTCCAATCATAGATGAACCAATTTACAGAGACCGCTACAATCTTGACCCAGTATCTCTTGATGATAAGTGCCCAAGGAACCTTGCACTTCCTCATGCTACAGAGTAGTTATTATTATTATTTATTTACTGCATCAGTGTCTTATTGATTTAGACAAGAATTATGAGAGAAGAAACGAACTTATGCATCCTGTATTGCTCAGGTTCACGCATCTTGATTCGGAAATACCTGTACACGAACGTTCGATCTATAAATATAGAGATCGACCTTCGGCTATAAAAATATTACTTATATTTACTTACAACAAAAGCAGAGGGGGGACAACGCCTAAGCCTATAGAAGTTCTCCAAACAGCACGCAGATGATCCATTCCAAACTGGATCGGTAAATCGACAAAGTCAGGCATCAGTCTTTGATTCAGAAGAATGTAGGACATTGGAATGGTCTGATCGAAGACAGGAATGTAAACGCACAATCCACAGAAGCACAAGTGGCACAAATGAAGCAACGACAAAACCAAGATCAATCATAGAGGAGGTAGCAAGCTGAAACATCATCTGTCGTCTCATCTTGGGAACGCCCTTCGCTTCGGAGTTCTCGGATGCTGCCACAGACTATATGAAACTTTCAGTATATCATCCACTACTTGACAAAATCGCTTGTAATCAGGGCTCACTCCAGAGGGATACTCCGCTCCAATCCCTATACCCGTCAGGAATCGATATGCAATCAACGCCTTGAGCATGCCTGGGATAGATCCTCCTGCTCCTTTGGCGCCAGCAGTGAGTGCGGTGAAAACGAATATGATGGCCGTAGCAACAAGCATGCCCGCTTTTCGTCCGATCCGATCGCTTACGATTCCAAAGACCAGCATACCTAGATAGGCACGAAAGATAAGCAAAGGGCTAGGAAGCGCAAGCCATTCGCGAGAGAAGTGTAACTAACCGACGACAGTCCCAGCAAAAGCCATTGATGATAGTAGTTGAGAATCTGGCAGAATCCGATTTCGAAAATCGAGGGTAAGCAGGCTCGTTCGCCGTATGTCCAAGTGAACGTATTGCAAACCAAGCTCACAATTGGTGTTTACCATTTCCTCGGCATACAGGACCCCAAAAATGGTGTTCACAGGTCCGATAGCCTGTTATGAAACGGAGACGCATATATTGAGATGTGTTGTTGGCCACACATATTAGTCCTTGCGAATGTACTCACAGCGTTAACGTATCCGTCCGACTGCGGAGCAAGTGTCGTGTATGAAACCCTCACGGATCAGCTGATTGTAATGACGAGGCTGAGAATGGCGGAACAACTCTACTTACGAACAAAGCAGATCCACAGGCTGGACGGAGGAATGGTCACGCAGACCAAGATGGCAAGAAGCAAGATATATCTCACAATGAGAGAAGACACATGAGAAAGAAAATCAAACAAGAGAGCACTTACCGAAGATCAAGCCATACTTGCCCAAACCTAGAGTGGTTGGTTCTTGATCGTCTGATATAGAGCCTCCTGAGCCAACCTTCTCATCCTGTTGATATTCTATCCTTTTCTTTGAGAGGGGCCACATAGAGTGTGACTTATATAGATCTGTCTTTTTCAAGATAAATCTTTCGCGTTGAACGGGATGGGAGTTGAACGTATATGAACATAAAATGTATCCTAGCATCATCTTCTAGGAAAACCGGAGAGAACGATCTCCAAGATAAATTATATTTAGAATCTTCACGCGACGTTGCGCGGTCCCATATTTATTCACTTCCCGCCCTCTCTTGCGCTTCTTCTAGGTTTTGGTCGCCTTCGTGAGAATGAACATGATTACAGTTATATGGCTCTAGCTACTATCGAGCGATGTTGCGGAACAACAACCAACGTTTTCAATCAAACCTCGGCCGGTAGTGGGTGAAACATGGTCTTTAAAGACTCGGGGCCCTTAGACCACAAATCACTAGATACATCGTTAACCAGACCAATTCGTTCATGCTCTCTGTTTCGAAATCATGAACGACGTTCTGAAGAACATTGTCGCTTTGGTCGAGGATGAGTTTGGGCTATACTTTTCACCTATCATATCTGTTCCTCAACAGTATGCCACTTCAGAAATATCTCATTGTCAGCGTCAAGAATATCATGCTCATCGCATATGCTCTAAACCAGGTAGAAAACAATCCTGGAGTACTATCCGTCTCCTTTTCGGCTCAGTGATCTCCGAAACTCGGATAATTCTTGACCTCTTTGTCCTCCTGTCTGATGGTTTTCTACGTATATGCGTCATACATCAGCGGTCAATATGAATACCGACAGATGACGCGCAATTTGACGATGTATGTAGTGTGTATGTAATAGACTTAAAATGGTCAGGTTTCTTTTAGATGACGATCAACTCAGTTAACCCTAACAATGTCTCAGATAAACATCGTCGCTCGGGCCTCAGGGCCAACCTTCTACCATCTCCATCAACGATAGGCCCTCAGCAGTACTAAAAACATCTCCCCTCAGGTCAAGGTCATGACTTTATCTCAGATCCTCCCGCATTCTCTTCTCGCATTTTTATCTCTTTCTCAGATTGCTCTTTCCGCATTTGTTCCCGCATCGTCTTCACTATCCTCTCCAAAAGCCGGTGCCTATCCTCCTGTTCGGCTCGTACAGGCTTGGGATCCTGAAACAGGCGAGAATGGTAGTTGGCTTATTAGATCTTTAGAGATAGATAGGTTCGTGATGGTAGATTGAAGATCAACCGATCAATTATACCATGCAACTGGTATCTAGCATGTGTTGAATTTCTTATGATTTGGGGCTTCTTGACTCTGATAGTCCAGCTCCAAACCCATGCAAACCTGTCATCCCATACTCGTCTGAGAAAATCATCTCGCTCATAGCTTCCAACACTGCGTTTCAGTCAGATGAACTCGAGAAAGCCGAAGGAGAATGGGCCGTGAGAGAAGCTGGAGAGGGTATTGAGGAAACTTGGGCTCGAGCTGTACGTATATTTCTTGATCGATTTCAAGCTTCTCGCACAGCTTGATAAGCGCTAAGATGATATACCGTGTCGAAAACAATCCTTCGTGTTGTAGTGGGCTAAATCGGGCAGCTGCTTGTTGGGGTCGGCATCTACCAACTCGGATGATGTATGTTCTCAGCTCCTTAGTCTGATGATTACATCCTGACGCATTTGTCATCCGAAACTATTTCGATTACAGGTTCCTGCCTTTTTTGATCTTGCCCATCGAATCTATCAAAAACTTCCTACGTTCTCCATTTTAGATGATTCTGATGCAAGTTGACAATTCGACAATTTCATAATTTCAACGTGTTGGATTCATGTTAATGCCTTCACTGTTCGAAAATTGCATCTACAGATTACGCCTGCTGAGGACACGTCCTACGAACTCTCCGAGATCCTTGCGGTTATCAAGACTTCAACAGGTTATGACGCGCTCGTTCGTCTTTTCCCTTCGTATCGTTTGGTGTGGTTGGTTGTATGAGCGTGTTAAAGTGCTAATAGCCTGATTGGTCAATCATTATGCATAGCTTACTTGCGCCGATGATTACTCAATTCAATCAATTTCGTATTCCATATCGCTTTCTGGCTCTCGCGAATCACTAGAATTTTGGCCTCGAGAGCCGACTTCTCAGGACGCATCCTCTAATTGTCCTTCTTCTGGTATCATGTAAGTCTCATATCCTTCCTTGCCGGCATCGATACAAGCATGAATACCCGTTCTGACATCCTTACTCTGATTCTGAACTCAAAAGCTATCACCCGTCATTATCTTCGCTCCTGCCCAAGAAGAATCCTCAACCGACACACACCTGGGATCCAATCTTCCGACCATCTCCTCGACCAATTAAGCACGTCCCAACGCCTCAACCTGAGTCGACTAACAGGTTGGACTTTGTGTTTGGCAAAATGGATCGCAGGGAGAAGGAAAAGGAGACGCAAAAGGCAGACTCAACCGTTTGGGGCAAGCGAGATCGTGATGAATTATGATCTCGAAATGTACAGCAATCTAGATTCTAAGAGCGATGATGTTTTTGGGTTGTTGTTCATCGTTGATGTCGTTATATGTCTTCTATATGTGATCAGGTCGCAGTACCCTATCTGTCTCATCATTCTCCATGTGATCAACTTGCCAACATTTCTCACTCAGCTATGCAAAGACTTGTGCGCTTGGTTGTTGATCCTTTTCCTTGCCGCGTCTGACTTGCCCTACGAGCTTGCGGTACCTTTTCTGCCTTTTTGTGGGTTTCATCTCCCATTGCGCTAAACAGTTTTTCCGGCCCCTTCTTTAGAAGTTCCTTGAGGAGCGCACTTCGAGAAGGATCGACGACCAAGCCCTTATTTCTCTTTCTTCGTCTTTGACTTTCTGATCATTTTTCGTGTTGTTTTTGTTTTTCTCACTCTTCCGAAGCGAGAGCTGATCTTTGATGTTTGCTTACTCCAGCTCTGGTCGGTTGTCTATGACTGACCAGAATCGAAAACAGGAACTCAATTTTGTTCTTGGGCCTTGACCAAGTTTCTTCCTTTCTTCTTTTCCCTCTCTTCTCTTGTTTTTATCTCTTGTTTGACTCACCACATCTGTTCGATCTTCAGGTAGGAATAACGGAAGGACTCGTTGTCAAAATCTGAAAGGAGACACAACATCTCCCGTATTCGCATCTACCAGGTTCAGAGACAAGCTGCTCTCACTTCTGTCTAAAGACATACACCTATCTAGACGTGGCTGTCTCTCCCTTGTAATTCTTCCTTTCTTCCCCCAAACTTCTTTGCACTTTCTTCGTGAAACCGTTCATGGTTTCGAACAGCAATCCCTGTTGGTTAGAGTGAGTAATGAAGTTGTCATCCGATCGTTCTCGTTACAGAGTAGTACAAGTCTAACTGATGGCTCAACATGCTTTCTTCGGATCTCGATCAACAGCGGAGAAAGCCCATGTTTGTTCGCGATTCCCTTCCCGTCACCCATATCTCTCTCGAGGAATGCCTGGCTCTTGATTAAGAGAGGGTTTGCTAACGATGTGTCAGTGTTCGGGATCAATTTCATGTAGGGTCGCGGAGTGTTGCATATCATGGTGAATTGTGCATTAACTACGGAACGACAGACTTGGTTGTAAGTTGATCGCTATTCAATCCATCAGTTACCACTTTGGCCTGATGAGTCCTTTTCTCTCCTTTTTGATAATACAACGTAGACTGCGTGTGTCATGTTCGGAGTTTGTCAGTACTACTCTACAAGACATAGAATCTGAAGCTAGTTCAAAACTGACCCAAAAAAGCATCCTCAAATTGCAGTGGGGTTGGTTCTGATCGTGGTCGGGTTGATCTGGTTGGTTCGACACTCTCGAAAAGTGTAGGTGTCGTTCATATCTAACGGCCTCTTCTCAGGATCCATTGAGCTAGCATACATATGCTGACACTCGAAACCGTCTCCTGTATATATTGTTTTAAGTGACCGGTTTCAAGCGTTCTGGAATCAAAGCGTGAATCTTCCTATAGGACCAGCAGATGAGATGGGCGCATACGAAATGAAGATCAATCTATCGGATGTCTCGCTCTTTGATCCGCCTTCAGTATCATCTCAAGCTCCTACGATTGGAGGAAACGGGAGTATCCGAGGAGGAACTCGTCCGAAGTATAGCGTGCCCCAGTCGACGTCTAGGCCAGCTTCCGTTTATACAACGTCTCGGAGAAATTCCATACATATCTCGCCAAATCCCTCAACGATCGCTTTGCCTATGAATACACTAGGAGGTGAAGGAGAAGCAGGGGGAGCACCAAACCAGGGAAGATCATCATATGCTCCAGTATCTCCAAGATACAAAGTGCCGAAAAGTCCTTTGAGTCTACCGAGTACAGGTCCTAGATCAGGCGAGTCTTTTGTTGATCCTGCTGCACCACCAATGCCTCTGATGCCGAGGGATGATAGGATGAATCTGCCACCCCCGTTAGTCATGCCTGCTGCTCTTGAGGGTTACAGTTCTGGCGGACTGGGTAGTCCAGTTGGAGATGGGCCATATGTTGTCAAAGATTACGGTTCTCATAATCATCAAGGTTGGTCTCGGTTATGCTTCTTCGCGTGTGCGGAGTGGAAGGCATACAACTGACGTTATGAAAACACGTATCTTCGCTGAAGGTTCCTACACCGTACCTCGGATGCCCCAGACGTTTCCTCGATTGCCATTCGATCAACCGCGGGTTCTGTCTGGGCCCAGCGGTTATGGCCATGTACACAGGCCTGGGAATGGACCTGACCTTGGTCAACCTCGTTCACCGCTAGACCAAATTCAATATGGGGTAGCGAACAGAGGCTCACCTCGATCACTGATGAGCCAAGATAGATCGTGGGGGTCTTAAACTGATTGTTCTCAATTTCCGTTTCATCGTGTCAATGTTTCTCTTCCTATCGATTTATCATTCTTCCTCATGGATCAGATTCTATATTCCTTTTCTTTCCTATCAGATGCCTCTTCTCTAAATCCGGACACTTTCTATTTCATTTAATTGTTTGTACTCTTTCTCTTTTCGTTTCATGCTTGATAGTAGTTATCGTTGGCTTCATCATATGCTATTTCGTGGAGAAGTAGTGATTCTCTGTATTGCATCATTTAGAATTTCTCATTCTAATCTTGGCGAAAAGTGGAAACGTGGGAAGACAAGGGAAACAGGATCGCGGGGAGACTTGGAAAACCTCATTGTTAAAGGATCCGGTTGGTTGTCTGGTTGACGTGTGTAATAAGCTATCACTAACGATTTGGAACTGTTCCCTCTTGCTCTGGCCCAGGGCCGAACTTATCTCATCATATCTTGCAGCGCGATCAGTCGTATTTTTACACGTGCCCAGTCACTGAGGACTGCGTGAGAAACTAACTTATAATAACTTATATCGCGGCGGGATTCACTCTTGGCCTTGGCGGCGAATTTCGCTGGCTTTTTTTGCTCTTGTTTTTACTATGCTGTCCTTTCTTCACTTCCTTCAAGAATGAAATCAAATCCAGGATAAGAACAAGCTGACTGAGTGAATGAGTGTGTTCAAACGTTGCTGGGTTAGGGTTGAAACTTGAGATTGAGAAAAGATACTTTCCGCTAGACCCTGAGTAGCCCTGATGATAAGTTAGTTAGATTGCCTAATTCAGAGAATGAACAAAACCAACACGTCAGGCCGCGTCTGTCCCGATTGGGCTTTACACAGCCTAAACCGAATAGATATATACAGGACCATCCAAAATTAACCTTTTCTTGGCAAAATCCCATCTTCTATTTCCTTTCGTTTTTTAACGCTTGGCTGCTCCCCTTGTGGCCATACAGAGCTGGGCGATGGAATGGCTTATAAGATCCATGGGTGAAGGTAAGAATCTTCTTCTCTTGATCCCTTCCTCCTTTCGTCATTCTTGCTCAGACCGGAAACATTGTCGACCACCACACAACCACGCTCAAATAGAACAAACTCAATCATGTTTTGCCCACCATCTCAGCGGCACAATTTCCCCGAGCCGGCGTCTGGTCCCGTACTTGCGCCTGAACACTCTGTTGCTCATACTCAGATACAGCAACAACATGCCAACGTCGTTCTTCCACCTACACTTCGTGAGATCTTGGATGCCTTCTCCAACGACGGAAATGGGGATAGAGAGCTCTTGCTCGCCATTCTAGGTGCAAAAAAAGCTGAGGAAGACGTGAGTTTCTCATTCCTCTTTCCTCTCCACAATCTTTTCCTTGTTGTATTTCGCGAGTTATTCTTAGCCTCCTTATGCCCGAGCGCTGACCCTGGTTCTTTGTTTTGCCTTGGCATCACTCTCGGCTTCAATCTTTCCTGCGCTTCCTTTGTCTTGCCTGTTATGTGTCGATAGCGACTCGCATCTCAATTAGCCTGCCAGTCTCAAATATTCATTCTGTCTCAACAGTATGCTCAAGCTCAAGCTCAGGCTCAGGCACAAGCTCTATATTATCATCAGTATCAACAACAACTCTATCTGGCCGATTCGTCGGCACAGCAAATGCAAGCAGATGCTCAACCGACTAACGAAGCTCGACAGGCTACCTCTCCCACTGAGTCTCCTGCAATCTCGTTACCATCTCCCTCCTCCTCCTCCTCCTCCTCATCGTCATCGATTGAACCGGTAGACTCCTTGAGGTACAACCCATATCGAAGGGCTTCGTCACATTCGGACTTGGATGGCTCTGCTCAATTTGCCCCTCTTGCTTCTACCTCAACCTCGGCTGGTCCGATCTTATTCCGAACAGATAAACTGGCCAAAATTCACTCCACTCTTCGGAATCGCCGCCGGTCGTCCTCCGCCGCGTCTGTTGTGTCGTTATCGACCGAGATTCCTACTGTCATATCGGCCACGGTCACTGCTCCTTCTCCATCAGCCAGTGTGACCTCACCGCCTATGAACCCGAGGACGCCGCCTGCAATGCCTTCGTCCGCCGGCAAACGAGTCTTGCTTACAGACCTCTTATCCTCTTCGGAATCAACAAAGCCTGCCACAAGGGAGAGTTTCGTTAGGGGTACACCTACCGATGGAGATCCGGCAGAGTTTGATGGAGATTATGATGATGAGGACCACAAATAATCTTTCACACTCTTTCCTTCCCAAACTTCTTTTATTTCTTTCTGGGTTCCCTTGTTATTCTTCAAGGTCTATTGCTTTTTCTGCTTTGTGTTGTACAAGAACCTGCTTCTTGAAATATGTTCTTGGTTGTATACCTATCTAGCTTGCCCACCTCTCCAATCCATCCAACTAAACTATCTTTGCTATGTTTGTACCAATGTCATACTTTCATCTTTAATTCAATTCTGTATCTTCGTTTCGTATGAGGAACAAGAGACAAATTCACAAACGCAACGAACATAGAAGACTCAATGATTCTCAATCGCATGTAGGCAAGAAAGAGGGATTTTCTGATAGACATAGAGATAGATAAAAATAACTCTGGCATGATAAAGGCGACCTTACAATTCATTCTTCATATATCATCCTACGTTTGTATACGAAATTGTCATAACTTCCAAGCATGTCCAGGGGAAGGATATTCTCGAGGCCTTCTCTATGCGGAATCGATGTCTATCCTAGTCTGTATCGCATCGACAGCCAGTGTTTGACAAGACAAACAGATAGCCAAGGGTGGAGATAAAGATTGTTTAGCATCGACCAAGTTCAATATCGGCTTCGAACAAGATGAAGAAATAAACAAGGGATGGTATATACGGACCTCGAAAAAGAGGCTGTCCATCTCTCCTTCATCCTTATCGGCTAATGCTATGCTTCCTTTGAGTTGAAAGCCGCTCATATCTAGTACGATTCACGATAGAAAGGGCATAGTTGAGAACAGGCTGAATCAGATTCAAAAGCGAGTATTTTCGAATCCAGGTATTGCAGAAACAGATGGCAATAGAGAACGCACAGACGGCACGTAAGAGATGAAGATGAAGTAGCCTACTAGAGATCTGATGAGATCCAGATCCCGAAACCCCTTATAGAAGACATCGCATTCGATGCACCACAGTCAGCTAACATAACACTTCGTTTTTACAACGATGGTCAGGCGAACACTAGGATGATATATCAGAATACTGACAAGGTGATCCTTTGAGCTTGAGCTCGTGACAATCTGGTTCTTTTGCCAGCGCATGTGAATGCTTGATTCCTTGTGGCCAAGCATACTGTTGATTCCGCCAAGAGTGAAAAGGAAGAAGGCTCAGAAGACGGATCTTTGAATGAACAAAAAGATAGCGAACACGACACACGTTCACGTGCTCCTCAACGGAATCTATAACCGCCTGAGGAGCATCAATCAGCCAAATTTTCGAGTCTTCCTGAAAGGCCATCGAAAAAAACTGTGTGGGGATCTGAAGACAAGGATGGATATTAGAGATTGGGAGTATGATCAAGCGTTAGACTTTGGTCCCTAAGATTAAGAACGATATGGATGACGGACCTCTGACGCTGGACTTTGGTTGTATTTGAGATAAAGGGTATCCTTGCTGTACGAATCGATCCCAGCATCGATAGCAGCACAGAGTGTGTATCTCTCCTTTGAAAGTGCAGAAAGTAGCTCTGACATCAATCGTCTTACTCTGAGAGTATCAATTTGTGATTAGAAGAAGGGTGGAGAAGTACACAGATAATATCGTTTGGTCAGCCCTTCAGTCCAATCGATTGCTCAAAGGTCAATGCTCACTTACGCCACACTATCCCGAACTCCTCTTGAACCCCAGACCATGCCCTTCATCTCAACTTCCCACACGTCAGTCTTTGCTTCGCCTCCATCTGTCTTGATAGTTCCCGATTGGTGATTCTTAGGGTAGCCGTAACGGCTGATGCCATGGGGCCAGCTGTCCTGGACGGCGTGGAGAACTGGCTTGTGAGTCGAATGTTTGAAGTTAATAAACTGGAGTACATTGGTCTTGGTAAGCGCACTGAACGAGAAAGGATAAGGTACAGGTTTCAGATGAGTGATTGATAATACACCAATGAAGAGTACATATCCGTAGGCCTGTCTTCCACTAGATGAGTACACAATGCCGAACTTGACTCACAGAATAGCGTAGCAACAAGATCCTTGTAGGTCCCTACACTCAACCTTCTTCAGCGAATCAGATGTGACGCTGCTCAAAGAAATAGATGACCGTTTCTCGCTCTGAGAGCCACCCTGAGAGCTCGAACTCAGGACAGAGAACCCACTGTTCAGGTCTGCAAGCGAGCTCGAGGAAGAGGACGTTCCGTTGGGTGATCGAAGGATAGATTTTGGTCTACCGGAGATAGATGAACCAGGCGAAAGAACAAGCGAATTAGAAGGCGGACTCAGTGAAAGAGTTTCCAAAGGAGGAGACTCTTTTCCAGTTCCAGTCTTTCGGGAGTGTTTATGAAGAAACGAAGGCATCTGATCAATGATATACATCAACCTGTAGTTATCGAGAGGGTTCGCAAAAGATGAGCACGACAATCCGGAGATGAGGTCAGCAATTATTATGCGCAGTCGCTTATGTAAACATCGAGTCTAGAACCTCTCCAGTACACCTAATCATCAGTGTAAAGTATAAGTGGAAATCCCCAACCACTTCTAACAGATTTATCCGTTCTTGTTCTCTTGCTCGTCTCTTCGTCTTCTTTTCTAGGTTCTCTTCAACAAAGCAATGGTATCTCCAACATATTCTGCGAAGTTCTTTTGGTGAGTCAATTTCTCCATCGTTCTCGGACGTGTTGTGTATCAGTCGTCTCGTTCCAGAGATCCCGCTTTTCTGTGCCTCTTCCATTCTCCTCTTGTCGACCACACTCAGTTATCCGCCGCTACTGCCGCCCTTTTCACATAATCGATTTGTAGCTCACAAGATGTCGTTTACTTTCCATTGATGAACATCAATCAGGCCGGATATCCATCCTCATTCTGTCATTGTGACAGGTAGTTTCGACAACGTAAGTCTCGACGAGCGTGCCTGCTTTCCTTCGCTTAATATGATCAAGAGATGGGTGCGATTGGGCGGACTCAGTACCGTGCGCTAAGGTTCAAAATCGCGACTTCCTTTTGTTGGTTTGGAACTCGCCTTCTTTTCAATTTTTTTTCCCTTCTCTCGGGTTTCTTTACGCGGTTCGGCCTTGACATATTCGATAACAGTGGTCAGGCAATACACATCATCTTCAGAAACATGAGAGTGGATTTGAGGCTGTTGTAGAACTCGAGTACAATAGGACTTATGAGTTCAAATATGGTAAATGTTTCTTTTGATCTTGCAGGAATTTTTCTAAGTGTTGACACATTGTGCCATCCGTTCTTTTTTGCGTTGGGGACTTTTGCTGCAGTCGTGGATGGAAGTAAGCAATCGCATCAGTATCACCATCTATCGGTCGACACATCCTAATCTCATCTTATCTTCCCCGGTCGTATATTTGATTAATAGATTGGCAAGCTCGGGAAGACCAAGATAAGGAATGGGGTATGTTTCTTTTCCATCTCGACTTTGGTAAACAAGACCGACATGGATGGCTTAACTGATACCATCATTCGGGATTGTGCCTGCCATGTCTGCTACTTACTCTTCGTTTATCTTATGTAGATTCTCAGGGAAATATGAACAACGTCTACCGAACTCCAGAAGCACCTGTGACAAAAGAAGAGCCAGCGCACTCATCTGTTGTCTCGTCAAACGCCGTTGACAGCTCTGCTGTCGACCAGTCTAGTATGTACTCATCTAAAGCTCATTCAACGGTCCTCTATTATCGGTGCAAAACAATGTGGGTTCTAAACATGTTCATTGCATATGGTGTTTGGTTGCGATTCCTTCAGATCGAGAGCTTGGTACGAATCACCAAATTGTTCCAAGCCAAAAGCCTACTTCCATCTCCTCGACCAAGTCTGTAAAGGATGCTGAATTGACAAACTCCGCTCCATTGCAAGCAAATGAGCAAGAAATCCCGGAGACTACTACGAAGTTTTCGTCTACCGAGGCAGAGGTCACTCCTGCCCAAGATATCGCCAAGTCCACGTCATTCGATGAAGCCTCGGATATCACAACATCAACTTCGACTGTCGGCTCGACCTCTTCCCCAACCGCTCCCGTCTCTACTCCTTCCAATCATTCTTTTGAAAAGGAGACTACTATCGTGCCTACTCCGGCTCAGGCATTTGCTCACTCTGCTTCCAACACACCGTACGACCCGAGTGCCGTTACTGGGATCGGAGCTCCTTTGGCAACCGGATCTGCTGCCGTGCAAGAGACAACCCCTAAGTTAGAGCAAAAAGAGTTAATGCCTACTGAGCACACATACTACCCCCCCGGCCTCGGGGCGATCATGGGAGGAGCCAAGGGCACCAACTCGATCGTCAAGAGGAGCTCTGAATCAGAGATTGTCAGTGACTCTTGTTGTTCAGACAAATATGTACAGAATTTGATAGCTAATGGAAATGCTATCGTGTCTGCTTTGAGCCATACAGAGGGCGGTGGAGCATGTTGACGACCATAAGCTGGCGGGGGTCAGTGGCTTTAGTGAAGCCGACACGGACTACTCGAGTAAGGGTGAAGATTTCGCTTATTCTGTCGCATTTACCTTCTTTATATTAGCATTCTTTCCTTAAAATTTGCTTGTCCAGCCGTCATCGGATACAATGAGGGCTAACGCCTTTTTAATTCTCGCCTTCCTTCTTCTCCCCGATATTCTAGTGCTTGATGACAACCTCTCATCTACTGCGAGTGAGCAAAACTTTGAGCATATCGCGTCGCCTCGGATTGAGGAAGAACCTTTGGTTGTCGTCCCTCACCCTGTAAAGACTGCAAGTTCTGCCAACATTGTTTCATCCAACGGTGGTCAGACCACAGCTCAAGCGTCTGTTGAAGATTCCGCGCTCGAGCCCTCGGTCTCTGCTGTTGATCTTGATATTCCTCCAAAGGACGAAGATGATCTTCCTTCCCATGCTAAAGCTGCTGCCGAGGCGATCAACGCTGCTAATGCTGCTCATCCTTCGGCTGAAGATCCTACCAATGTTCCTTCCAACATCTCTGAAAGAAACATCAAAGAGGTTCTTGTACCTGCCGGTTCAGGAGATCCTCAGGCCATGGAGCCCAGCACCGCTGTTCTGGAGACGCAAGGAAAGGGAAAAGCAAACGAGGATGAGAAGAGAAAACAGGACGTTGGATCCAACAGCTCGGACGCCGCTTGGAACAAGGCCCCGACCACTACGAGTGCTACTACTCCTATTAACACTGATTCATCTCCTCAACAGGGCGATTCAAAGAATTCTACTGACGAGTCGGATCTCAACAATGCCTCAGCTTCTTCCAAGCCATCTGCTGCCGCTTCCGCCTCTCCCAGTGCTGTCCCAATCCCTGTTGTCGTTGCCTCCGGCCCATCTCCTACTCTAAGGTCATCTGGTCTACCCACTTCTGCATCCGGGACGCTCTCCATCCCTGAGACCCAGAATATTCACGCGACTTCCCAACCCGCGGGGACAACTAGTGAGCTATCCGCCTCAAGCTCCCACTTGAAATCTCCTAAGCCGATGGATAGATCGATCTCGACTACTTCATCCATTCGAGATGTCCCTGGACAATATCCTAGTGTGGGAAGTGGGTTCACCACTCAGTCTGTAGAAAGCACTCCAGCCAGCTCGCCGGCTAAGCCCCAGAGGACCGCATCGGAGCGGGACGAGGCCGTTAAGAAGCGCAAGAGTGGCTTGTTTGGAAGAATCGGAAAGCTATTCGGATCTAAATAAACCCATTTCTGAGAATGTGGAGAGAAGAAGCCCAAACCAATCTTCCCAGTATGATATTCTGGGTGTTCTCTTTCTCGTTGACCCTCTTGCCTTTGCCACGTTTCGTCTCTCTTCCATTGATTGTAGCCTACTGTTTCTGTGTTCTTTGATGCTATTCAATCTTTTATCTCATCCTAATCCATATCTATGGCATATTATGCTCTGTCATTCATTATTAGTACCGCTGTTTTGCTTCTGACGTTTTCTTTTATCTTCCTCCTATCTACCTTTTCTTTTCTTTTCTTTTCTATCTTCTAATCTTTCTCGCCGGGTCTGACTAGAAGCACTACTTGCAACCTGTCTCTAAAGTGTTTCAGAGCAATGTCCGTCTCTTTGGTGACCTTTTGATCTATCGTAGCCTAATTCTGTGTGTATAAACTCTTCTCTACGATACATGATCCTTGCCGAATGAAGCGTACTCGATGACAGTAGAGATGATGCGATTTGATCTAGCTGCGCGTGAAGTTTCTCGGTTGATTCAAAGTTCTACTGTTTCGCGTCCTACCTTGCCCGGCTTCTCTTTGACGCCTACTTCTTGAAGATATAACGATGATACCACTTGACCACCGTGATCCTGTTATATCCCTTTAAATCTGATATCGTGACACCTCCTGCCTCTCATTAGAAGAAGATAGCATCATATATCGGTTATAAACCATTCGTTCTCTCTGCGCCCATTCATATCTTTCCGCTTCTTATATCTAATCGGGAGCAATTGTCTTTCGAACATCTCGACTCGCTTCCCGCTTCGATCTCGACCACGTCCCACCTTTTCCTCATCACTTGGCTTACCCTTTCAGCCACTCATTCCTATCAACGTACGCGCTTTGAAGCTCAAAACGTATGGTCGAAGGTCGTATAGTTCCGGAAAGAACGCGACGGCCATGGACAGCCACCGAACGGTCGATTCTCCATTCCTTAGCTTCTACTTTTCCTAGAGGTAAAACTGATTACGTTTAATATCTATCCGGGACAGATGAGCGATACTGATAATACTCTGTTTTTCCTTCCGTATTTATATCTATTCATAATTCTGTAATAACCTACGACTAAAGGTTCAAGGCGATGGCAGGATGAAAAGTTTGTCGACGTGTTCATGATGGGTCGGCTTAGAGGACTAGGAAGGAGTGTCCCAGAAGTCATGGCTTGGGGCATAAAAACAGGAGGAGAGGATAGCGATGATGAAGGCGAGAGTCGCCATGAAGATAGGCAAGTCTCGGTTTGAACGCCATGTTTTCTGTATTCTTCCATAGCTAATGCAAGAGGGGCCTGCCAAGAGAACCTCGAACCGATTCGTCGGGTACGCAAAGCTAACATCTTGCTATCTGCATTGTGCTTGTGACCTGGTTGTAATTTTAGATTTCATCCGTCCAATTTTCCTCTAGTCCCATCAAGTGTCGAGCCAAGCTCTTCCCGCGTTATCGTTCACCGAGCCCCATCAATCTCTTCGCAGACGTCTCGAACATTCGAGTTGGCCATCAATGCCATTCCCACCTCTTCTACTCTCGAACCCAATCTTACCCCTTCCGGTCCTTCTGGATCTTCCAATCGTCGTCGGAGGCCTGATATAGCCAACACAAATACCGGGCCACGCCGGACAGCGGCGCTCACCCCTTTAGGACCATCGACGTCCACTCTCTATTCAGAACCAAGACGACCAGGTCGTCAACCTTCCGGCCGGTTCGTTGCGCCAGACGTCCGTTTCCCAGCTTCGGTCTCATCATCGTCTCTTGCTTTATCACCTACTCAACCAGATGTTTCAGCTAGCCGCAATCCATCTTGGGCTTCGTCCAGTTCTCGACCTTCTCCACCTCAGACGCCTCGACCCGTGTCACCAAGCAGACCAACGTCTCCGACCCAGTCAGCGCTTTCCTATTTAAATGCGCCGTCGTTAGTATCGTTCCCGTCAAGACCAGAGAGTGTACATGGGGAGCCAGTAGAAAGTTTTGAGGTTCTGCCAAGAGGAAATCATCGTGCCATCCTGTTACAACGTCTGGGAGACGCAGAGGAGGCAGCAGAGGAGGATCCGAGGTTGGCGCAGGCTCTAGGGGTCTTGCTAGAGATGGGTTATGTAGGCAGTATAGGAAGTGCAGGGTGAGTGACTTTGACTATCCCCAAGTTACGTTGAAATGCGCACGGGATTGTACTAATCAGTCATGGTGATGTTCATCTCATTCTTGCCCACTCACTAGAAACACAAGACCAAACGGAGAATCCGATCGGTTTGTTTTTGTTCAAAGTGCTCCAGTCCATCCCCTTCCCAGTCTATCTTCGCCCGCCCGATCGGCCACTCCAGACGATCGGCCGACCTCGAATCGACGGACTTCTTCCAACCTAACGTCCACAACTGCTTCTGGATCTGGGTCCAGTGTTGCTTCTCGTGGACGTCCTCGGAGACGCGCTGTAGGTGTAGCAAGACGGTCCACTCGATCTAATAGAGAACCGGTTGCTCTCACTCTGACCAACCCCTCTCCCGCGTCAAGTACTCGATCTAGAAGGAGCGCAACTCGATTGCTGACGTCGGAGTCAGTCGCAGGACTTGACCAAGATTACTGTTCACCATCAAATGAAGCAAGTAATATAGACGACGAGATAGAGAGAGAAGGAGAAGGATCAGCTGAAGATTCTACAGAGAAGTCAAATGACAGAAGTCGAGTTGTTTCAAACCCTCGTCCTAGAAGACGTCAGAGACCTGATGGTCCTAGCCCTCTTGAATCGTCTGAGAGCGTGAGCGTTTCTTCACTGGCCGAGACAACATCTTCCTATTCGACCGCCCGATCAAATACTTCCCTTCCAACACCATCACCTGAAGTGGACGCGAGATCGCCATCGCTCAGTCTCCTTCCTATCTCGCATACAGCACGATCTTCTGAGCAGTTCCTTGTGCAAATCGCTCAGGATGATGAAGATGTCCCGATCGCCCTCAGAAGAACTCCTAGGAGTTCTACCGGACTGACTGCCTTCATATCGCCACATTTCGGAAGGACTAGAGGATCATCCAATGCTTCCAGTTCGACAAGCGCCTCGCAGCCTTCGAATAGCAGAACCCTGGCTGTGCTACTTACGCCTGATACAGATACACCAGAACAACACTCTTCTGTACCTCTGCCGTCTCCTATTCCATCCTCAGAAATCTCGAATGTCGACTCCAATGCTGTTCCTGACCTCTCAGAGATGTCTCAAGTTTCACGGCATGTTCCTCCTGACGTCTTCCATTCTTCTCCGGTTATCACAAATCCCTTCTCTAGTTTATCAACATCAAATGCGAACGGCACACATGAGAATGAGCTTGGAGAAACCCCTGTTGGAAGTGTTTCTGGATTTTACGAGCGCGGGAGAGAGATGATTGGAGGATTTTTGGCTAGTCCTTCACTCTCCTCTACCTCGCCTGCTATCGTCAGGGAGCCTATTAGCGAAGGAAGGGGAATGACTCTGACCCGAAGTCGATCTAATCGGTCTAGGAGAAGGCTCAGTGCTTCCGGTGATATAATTACTCATACTAATCACCCAGCGATGAGAGGGACTCGATGCTCGACCCTACCTCCCCCTGATACTCCATCAGAATCTGTCACCTTACTTACGACGACAACAGCCACCACTATATCTGGATACCCCGTGCTTGGAATCCAACTCCGTCCAAGAACATTTATGCCTTCAGATCGGCCCTCGTCATCTCTATCAAATTCCACTCGTGCGGGCGATCCGTCTCCTTTCCTACGCAACATCAGACCTCCTACATCTCGATCTAGACCTTCCCTCCCTAGTATACGGACTTCTTATCCTTCAGGATCCACAGCAATCTCAAATTTCGCTTGGACTCCTACGCTGAGTCAAACAATCCCCCCTCCAGCGGTAACGACGGCAACGTCATCTGTATCTCTTGTACCAGCATCTCCAACACACACTCTGCTTTCATTGACATCAACCATGTCATCTGAAAATGACCTACCTCTAGATCGAAATCCTCCACCAGCTTACGAGCGTTCGCTAGGAGAGCGTGCAGATTACGTCGCGCCTCCTTCGAGACCAAGGCGAGCGATGAGACGGAGAGAGGGAGCGTCAGAAGGGAATAGTATGGGTGGACTGGCCGGGAGACTACTCAGTGGAGGTACACTGCGAGATTCTGGAATGAGACATGGAAACGAAAGCACAGGAGGAGAGGGTGGAGTAGGAAGTAGAATGATGGCCAGAGGAAGGAGTTTGAGAGGTCTTCGTTGAGAGGTGTCTCGGGCTTTACTACACATCTTGTTTTCTCCTTGCTTAGTTTATCATTCATCTTATCCAGGGGTTCTCTTCCTTTGTTCTTCAATTGCATCTGGACATTGTTGTTTCTGTTTCTACTCTTCCTATCTATTCCTGCCTTCTTTCACCTCTCTCTCAATCGTTCATAGTTTCGTTCTTGTCATTGCTTCCATATATCTTGTCGTTTATGCTCCAACTCTGCTGCATTGTTCTCTCAATTTGACTCTCTCATTACACTCGTTCTATCATTCTATCATTCACACTCGTTCTATCATTCACACTCTTTTCGTTCTACCGTCAGTTTCATTTGAATCTTTTGCATAGACAGGATCTTTCTCTTACCTGTTTCTTCATCCTATCCTGTCAAGCGCTGTCTCTATATATGAGTGTTTCACTTGCCGCTGTTCTATCTCATATGAGCTCGAGAAGGACCATCTGATTAGTGAAACATTCTACTAAGACTATATGTTTCTGTAATACGGTCTCTCTTTTTTTCCTTAGATAATAGTTACATTCTCAGCACATTTCCGCCTGAACGCTACCTTCAATCTTTTACTCCTTCCACCACTCCCCCATCGCACCGAAAGCCACGCTCCTTGGATCCATATACCTTTGAATCATCCAGGCAACTAGAAAGTCATTCCCAAACAATCACCTGTAAATCCGAACGTACATCGGAATCAACACAAGAACTAAATCAACAATTCACCCTGATAATTCCTCCTCTCATTGATCTATCATCTGTTTTAAAGAAAAAATTCCCCATCTCGTCGCCTTCGTTCTTCAAACAACATTTTTCAACCAAACTAGCTTCTTGGCCAAATCTGCAACGCCTATCTTCTGACCAAACTCTCACAAATAACCGGCCTTCGATCAAGCTCTATTGAGACTTGACCAGCTTCTCTACGAAAACTTTTATATCTCTCTACAACTATCGATCATGGCATCATCATCGTCAACAAGGCTCGTCCCGTTTTTCACAGAAGCACTTCTTCATCATACCTTCTCCTCTACAGATCACTCTCATCCAAGGACATGGACGTTCAAGTGAAGGCTAACACGTACACATTCTTTCTTTCATAATTCTGAACAGCCAATCTTCTGAGTGGAAGTCAAAGTTGAACTTGCCACAGCGAGACGCCCGTCCTCAGACTGAGGTAATTTTCCTCTTTTCAACGCTTTTCTTCATCATTCTTGATTGATATCGTCATTTATGTTTCCATCTTAATCTGTGTCCTACGCGTGTCTTTCTGACTTATCACTGGGTTTTACTTTGATGTACAGGACGTTCTCAACACCAAAGGTGGTGATTTTGAAGACTACAATCTTAAACGCGAGCTTCTCATGGGCATTTTCGAGGCAGGATTTGAAAAGCCGAGTCCCATTCAGGAAGAGGCTATTCCTGTTGCTCTTACCGGACGAGACATTCTTGCAAGGGTGAGTTCTGTCTCCTAGTGCATCTCTTTATGTTTGGGTATAGCGACAAACTGTTAATCCCTTGCATCTTACTATAGGCTAAAAATGGAACAGGAAAAACCGCTGCTTTCACTATTCCTTCTCTTCAAAGAGTGAACCCAAAACGACCCAAGATTCAAGCCCTGCTGCTTGTACCTACCCGAGAACTTGCCCTTCAGACGTCTCAGGTGTGCAAAACCTTAGGCAAGCACCTTGGAATCAATGTGATGGTAACTACTGGAGGTACTACGCTCAAGGACGATATCATGCGGCTCGCTGAGCCCGTTCATGTTCTCGTCGGTACGCCAGGCAGGATATTGGATCTTGCCGGCAAAGGAATTGCTGATCTTAGCGAATGCCCGACGTTTGTTATGGATGAGGCCGACAAACTGCTTAGTCCAGAGTTTCAACCCGTAATGGAGCAGCTACTTAGCTTCTGCCCTCCAGAGAGGCAGGTCATGCTTTTCTCTGCTACTTTCCCTCTCATCGTCAAAGACTTCAAGGTTCGTCTTTCTCTTCATACGCCGTTCCAGTGTGCGACAGCTACACGTCGAGATCTAGGTTGACGATTTGACGCTCATACCCCTTCTTTTTGTGTCAAACTATCGTCTGTATATAGGACAAGCATATGGTTCAACCTCACGAGATCAACTTGATGGAGGAGCTTACACTCCGTGGAGTGACTCAATACTATGCCTTTGTTGAGGAACGACAAAAGGTCCATTGCCTTAATACTCTTTTCTCTAAGGTTCGTTCTTGATTCCTTTACCCTGTCTTCTTGTGTATATATTTGGTTGCCACAGCTGACCAGCTCTATAAAATCTATTTACAGCTTCAAATTAATCAGTCTATCATTTTCTGTAACTCTACGAATCGAGTGGAACTACTCGCCAAAAAGATCACCGAGCTCGGCTACTCATGCTTCTACTCCCATGCCAAGATGCTTCAAGCTCACCGAAACAGAGTGTTCCACGACTTCAGACAGGGTGTATGCCGAAATTTGGTCTGCTCTGATCTCCTGACGAGAGGTATCGATATTCAAGCCGTCAACGTGGTTATCAACTTTGATTTCCCCAAAACGGCTGAGACATATCTCCACCGAATCGGTCGATCTGGACGATTTGGTCACCTCGGTCTGGCCATCAATCTGCTCACCTATGAGGACAGATTCAACTTGTACAGAATCGAGCAGGAGCTTGGGACGGAGATTCAGCCTGTGCCAAGTGTAATCGATGCCAGGTTATACGTCGCGCCTTCAGCCATCCAGGCTGATGAGCCTCCTCAGCAGCAGCAACAGCAGCGTCAGGGAAAAGAGCAGAATCAGGAGCAGGATAGACGCCGGCTTCAAGGTCAACAAAATCAGCAGCGGGGAAACAGTAATGGACCGAGAGGGCAATTCAATGGATCGCGGCAGCTTCCTCCTCCTCCGAGTCAGTAAAGAAGCGGCAAAGGAACTTGCTCTCTTGTCACTTCGCTGTCTTTCCGTCTACGACAGATTTTTCCGTAGTGGACGTGTCGATTTTGTTTCTCCTCATTCTTCTCTTTTTATTCCCTGGTCTTCTTTTCGAATCGTCATTCTTGGATTCCTCTCCCTGTCTCACCTCTTCTACCTTTTCAACTCTACTTCCACGTGCGCGCTCTTCTTTTTATAGCGTTTTCGGCCACTCTTCTATCTGCTTTGGGTTTCATATTCTGCCTCAAGTAAATCTGTCCCTTGCTCCCTCTATGAGCCTCCCTTCTCGCTTCTAGCTATCTCTCCAGTGTTTCTGTCTTGTCCAAACTTCTACCGACAGACAACATCGTCTTTGCGTTCTTTGCTCTCAATCTCTCAATTAGGTTCGCCCGCCGTTAAGCCTAGATTTCTCCATACATCTTCTGGCTCTCCTTCTTCTTCCGGGATCTGTATGCACTCGTCTTTCTCATGGGCTTTCTCCTCGATCTTCTTCCAAGGCGCAGTTGTCTATCTTTCCCATTCTTCTCTATGCGTACTTTCTTCATTCCCGCTCTCTCCGTACCTCTACGCATCCCGTCCTTTCTCTTGCCTGTCCCTCCTCCTTCCTCTCCAATTTTCCTTTCTTATCTCAAGCTAAGTTTCCGACACTTGAAACTAGCTCATTTAGAAACGATCGCCTGAAACTGCACATCCTGTACCCGATGTTCATGATTTCCACTACTCTGTTTCCACTCGGAACGTGATAGGTCTTGCTTGTTGTTGACTAACCGACTATAAAGGAATGATGAAGCTTAAGAGCGGGAAATCGTAACCAGTAAATGCTGTGTATGACGCCACATATCAACCACGCTCTGGCCGGCCCCTGCCACCAAACCGCTCTTCTTCTCTCTTCCATTTCTCTGCATTTACCTCCTACCTTTGCTTTTCTCCCTCTTTCTCCACTCTCACGCCCTCTCTATATCACATACAGTTAACGAAACATACACCCTCGGCCTCAAACAGACATACGGTTAACTTGGTTGTTATAAAGTCGCTGAAAGAAAAAAAAAACCCTTGTCGAATCCTTTAGGTCCCTACTGTAAGTGTCATCCGTCGCTTTCTGTCAGTCTTTGTCTCCCCAATCCATCCGCTTTTCGTTTCCGTCCTTTCTTTCGAGGGATCATTCCGTTATTCTGTGTCGGCCATAAAAGAGAGGACAACATATTTCTGGTAAGAAGGATATGGTGTACGTCGGATCAAGAGAGATGATCATAGTGCATAGGAGAGGTGCGGTTTCTGGGTCGTCTGTTCAGATGGGGAACTTCGTTCGGCCTTGGTTGTCATCAACCCGGACTGCTTGAAAACATACACAATGAGACAAAGAGAAGAGAACAGACAAACTCTCTTCATCTCTCAGAGTGATGGATGCGTCCTTGTTGGATTTTTGCTTATTTTCCCGTCTCGAACAGGATTTTGCACCCGATAGGAAGGAACTGTGAGGGGGTTGCAGATGTTGTTTTGGGAAGACGAGAGGTCGTTGAGACTGATACATACGATTGACGAACGAATGAACAGGGAAAAAGGAATGAGATGTTAACATTCTTTATCTTCTTTTCTTTGTTCTTGACCAACAGGTCCTTCTTTTTCGTCCTCCTTTCTTCTCTCTAGCCAGACGATCCTTCCCGAATATCGAATTTCTCTCCCTTCACATCAAAAATGGCAGAGAACCAGACTCCTGAAATCGATCTTGATTCAATTATCGACCGACTAATCGAAGGTCCGTTGTCTCATCTCATCATTACTTTTCTATTTCTTGCATTCTATTCTCGGCTTCTTTCTTTTCGGATACTTGTTCAATCGTTTGAGATGCCGAGATGTTCAACGGTTCAATGTTTTTGCTTTCTTTGTATTCATCCTACGATCAAAACCTGGGTGGTGGCTCTGCCGTTTCAATTTGGTTCAAAACGATTACAGTTCGAGGACATCGACCGGGAAAACCTGTTCAGCTACAGGAGTATGAGATTCGATATCTCTGCACTCGGGCCAGAGAGATTTTTTTGAGTCAACCTATCTTGCTAGAGTTGTTCGTTCCTTCTGTTCCTTCCTCTTTGTGAACAATCTCAAACCATTCGAATGAAGAGAATTTGTTGGTCACCGGATGCACTCTTGAGGGGTTTTTGACTCACGAATCAACTCTTTTTGTCTCTTCTGTATGAATCGAATCTCTTTATCGTTTCTCAGGGAGGCGCCGATAAAGATTTGCGGAGACATACACGGACAGTATTACGACCTGCTTCGACTGTTTGAGTACGGAGGCTTCGTACGTCTCAGCCCGTTTGCTTTCTTTGTCTCTTCGTCGAAAAGCGAACGAACGAGCGGGAAATTGATTGATAACGTTGTCTTTCACCTTTGGCCTGTGCGTATGTAGCCTCCGGAGTCCAACTATCTCTTCCTGGGCGACTATGTCGACCGAGGGAAGCAGTCGCTCGAGACGATCTGCCTGCTGCTGGCATACAAGATCAAGTACCCTGAGAACTTCTTCATCCTGCGGGGCAACCACGAGTGTGCGAGCATCAACCGGATCTATGGCTTCTACGACGAATGTACGTGTTCTCTTTCTCTTTCCCTTTATCTCTACAAGGCTGGGGCGGGTGATGAACAGATGATGATGTCTGGAGCAATTATGGAAGTGAAGATATGGGGTATTATTGCAAGATGAGTTGTAATGGTATTGAGCCTACAGAGAGAGACACTGCGGGCTTTATCTGGATTCATCTGGCGGGTTTGGAAAAGCATGTACTCACATTGTCGAATACCATTATGATGTTCCATGGGACTAAAAGGCAAACGACGATACAACATCAAGCTATGGAAGACGTTCACCGATTGCTTTAATTGTGTATGTTCATACATTTGCTTGGTTTCGCTTCGCTTCGCTTGCATACTTTCCCTTTATTGACGAGCAGAACCACTGATCGATAACTGTTATTTTCTGTCAAACGTGATATCTTTCATCGACTCCATGCTTTTCATCGTTCGGTCCGATTTTTGGATACTACTGAACGCGTGTTTTTATCATCAGCTCCCTGTCGCGGCCATCATTGATGAGCACATCTTCTGCATGCACGGTGGACTATCACCCGATTTGCAGAGTATGGATCAAATTCGGCGAGTTATGAGGCCGACGGACGTTCCTGAGACTGGTCCGTTACTTTCTGGCTTTGTCAAATGCAGCATTTAGTTTCGTATCAAGTCAACTGAGTCTCTTACATATATCTGCTGTCGTTTATGCGGTGCGTTGTGTGGTATATATAGGGCTGTTGTGTGATCTGCTTTGGTCTGATCCGGACAAGGACATCACAGGGTGGAGCGAGAACGATCGAGGAGTGTCATTCACATTCGGTCCGGATGTTGTTTCCCGATTCCTGCAGAGGCACGATATGGTTCGTTTACTTGTCATGTGCATTCTTGTACATATGATTGGACCAGCCGGACTAGTTTACTCATTTCGAATCAACTCTCTTGAATCTTCAGGATTTGATATGCCGCGCGCATCAAGTCGTGGAAGACGGATTTGAGTTTTTCGCTAAGCGACAGCTCGTTACGTTATTCTCTGCCCCTAATTAGTTTGTCCTTCTTTCTGACTGCAAACTGCTCTTCAAGAAGCCAGCTATACTGATGCATATTTCACTCTTTGTTTACATCACCAGCTGTGGAGAGTTCGATAACGCCGGAGCAATGATGTCGGTTGACGAAACGTTGCTTTGCTCATTCCAGGTGTTGAAGCCGGCGGAGAAGAAGACCAAATATGGGTACTCGTCGAGTAAGCGCAAGGTAACACATCTTTTCTCTCTGCAACATGGAGCCTAGAAAAAAAGAATCACATTACTCAATCATTCTCTCATATTGATTTTATCATAGTAGTGAGGTGATTGTTAGAACGGACGCTCATGTAGGAAATCTGATCCGTCCATTCCTTCTTGCAAACTCGCCTGCACGCACTGTCCCTTCTCGCGTTCTTTTCGTCACTTTTGGTTTTGTTTTCTTTCAATCTCTACCGTTTTTTTGATTGCCTCTAGAGTGGTTCGACAATATCTCCTTCTTCTCTTTTTTTCTACTTTCAATTGTCTCTCATTGTTCACATACCTTTTTTTCATTAATGAAGAAGAGGTTTTGGAGGAGTCCTTTCTTCTGAAACTTGTGTTGGTGTCCCTCTATGAGGTCTCTTCTCCAGTTTTCTTTCTTTGCAATCACGAAACCTAGTTCTAAATCTATCAGGTCTTGAATTTTTTCTGTTCTTCATCTCTCTTTCAATTTTCCTTTCGCTTTCTCTACCTTTCCTTCCCTACCCTCATTTTTAGTGATTTTGAAAGCCTGGTGTACAAGTATGGAAAGAGGAAGAAAAATCTCATCTGCCCCATTATTGTTATGCTGAATGATAAAGAACACACTGAGAGGAAAAATTCTGGCGTCCTTGCTTAGTCCAGCGTTGTCTATAATCAGAGATGTGGAAGTAAGAACGAGCTACCAACCCAGAAGATCATACATTCATGCCATGTGATACATCCGCATACCAGTTTGGATGGAAATCTTCGTTTCCGTATGGACAAGGAGCGGACTTAACGGCAGATACATACGCAGTGTTTCTCGCTATGGCCGCTGCATAGAAGATGAGAGTATCGTGTGCGATAAGCAAGTGTTGTATATAAATGCGTCTCGTAAGTTTCTCAATACAACACGAAAATACTAGAATGATGCTATGTACCATCAACATCTCAACCTGCTGTACATGGCTGAGCCTCGGGTTCTGATCGATCAGAACTTCCTGTGACACTACTAGAACATATTCGTTGTCTGGTTATCCAGAGTCGATGATGGGATGCGAGTACAAGAAGTGTTCAGATCTGTAGAATCAAAAATCGGGAGCGAAATTTTATCTGTAATCTAATCTCTCCATTACCGATCGATCGAAAAACATGCATCGCCCATCGGAGAAGCAAGTGCCCTGGTGTCTTTTGTCTTTCTTTCGTTTATATTCATCTCCCTCCGTTACTTTCTTCCACAAGCATTTTCAGATATATACAGCATGTCCACCAGCAACGCAATGGCATGGGTAACTCTGTTGACCAAGCCGTCTTACCTGCCTGGAGTAGTTCGTTCTTTTGTTCAAGCTTGTCTATGATCTCATCGTCACCTTTTGGGCTCATCAGTCTTGCCACACTTCTCGAATAGTTGATTCTACACAAATCCCTGCTCAAATACAACTCAAAGTACCCTCTTCTAGTGATCGTCACGCCAACGGTCTCCGATGAGGTCCGAGAGGTTTTGTCCAAAGCTGAGATTGCTGTGAAGGAAATAGAATATTTGGAGCCAAAGGGCGAAGTCAATGTTTTGACCGAACGATTCAAGGATACGTGGTGCAAGTTGAGGGTATTCGAGTTGACAGAGTATGAAGTACGTTCTTTCTCTCTTTTCATCTCTGTTTCTCAGACTTCTATTTTTCTGAGGAAGCCTTTGTATCAACTCGACCCAAAACAGAAAGTCATTTTGCTGGACAGTGATATGATGCTTCGAAAGTCGATGGATTCTCTGTTCGATCTACATTTGCCTACCGACTGGATTGCCGCCAACCATGCCTGTACATGTAACCCAACCAAGATGGATATTTATCTTCCCGATTGGTAGGGTTCTGTTACTTTATTCTTCTTATGCGCCTCAGGACAACTCATCTAAATATCTTCTCGTCGTCATCAGTATTCCGGAGCTCTGTCCGTACACTCCGCTTACCCACCCGTCTTGTTTGAAAAACCCGACGCCGATCAATGCGGGCTCGCCTAGAACGCACACACTACTCAACTCGGGTTTGGTGGTGTTGTACCCTTCTGAGAAGCTCTTCGAAGAGATAAAAGAGTTTCTGTATACGAGCCCGTTGATCAAGGTGAAACTCAACTCCTTCCGTCTATATCATCATGTTCTTCTTTTCTTACCTCGAACGCCTGGGAATCGTTTTCTTGTAGGACATGGCATTCCCAGACCAAGATCTCTTAGCCGAGTTCTTCAAAGGTAGATGGAAGCCGATTGGCTGGCAATGGAATGCAATCAAAACACTTGGATGGTACGTTGCCAACTTTTCTTGGGTTCCTTTTTGGATATATGTAATACCATCAGCTCTGAGAACTCTTGTCTTCCACCATATCGGTAGGCTTCACCCTGAGATTTACCGAGAGGAGGAAGTTGTCAATGTCAGTATCTGTATTTGCAACCTGATCTGTACTTGTATATCCTGTTGTTCTTGGACGACGCTGACTTAGTCCTGATTTCCTTCGAATTCTCATCATTCTTTGGGTTTAGCTTCACTACATTGTAGATAAGCCATGGGAAGGGAGACCCGATATAGATTCGCCCGATCTCGTCACTCATGGTTGGTGGTGGGTTGAATGGGATGAACTGATGACAGAGTGGGCAAAGGATGAAAGCAAACAGGGCGTGAAGCAGGTCGTAGAAGGGTTGGTTGGAAACTAGAGGAGTCTAGATGGGTTTCTCAGAATGGAAAAAAATCACTTGTTACAATTCGTTTCTTGTATACACGAGGGAGAGTATATCAGCGTTTTATGCTGGCAAAGCATCTCATCTATCTTATGTACAGAGTCAAACAATCCTAGTTGCCAAAATCGCAAGAGGATCCTATCAACTTTCCGATCTGCTCCAGGCCAACTCTATCTTCCTCTCCAAACGTGCCCAATCTGATGGAATCCAGATCCAACACACCGACCGTCCTTCCTCTATTGTCGATCAGAGGCAAAACGATCTCTGACTTTGTCTCTCCATCACAGGCGATATGACCTGGGTAGGCATCCACGTCTTTGACGATCATGGGAGATGATTGGACAAAAGCATCGGCGCAGACACCTTTGCCTGCTTGTGGATTGATTTGTTGGCAAGCTGGTCGGCCGGCGAAGGGGCCGAGAAGGAGCAGATCAGGTGAGCCCGAGAGTGAAGGGAAGTATCGAGCGTGGACATAGAATCCTACATGGGGACAAGAAAATGACAAATCGTTTCTTGTCGATCAAACAAAGCCAAGAGAAAGAGAGAAACGAGGACTAAGAAAAGAGAGAGATAGAGAAAAAACGAACCACACCAGTTGACTATCGGATCACCTTCTTCTGTTCGTCCGAACGCACGATCACCACCAAAAGCCATGAAGTGATGATACATCAGCGCGCTTGCATTGCTTAAGTTTGAGATCCAGTTCGAGTACGTCTGATCTTCTAATAATGGCTGGAGCGATTCGAGCAAGTTGGCGTAGAACGTCGGCTTACTATTCTCTCAAGAGAGTGATCGTATGAGCGTGGGATGCCGGAGATAACTGTTTCGGAGAGAACACCTTGACTAAGACACTAAAGAAAGACTGACTCTACGACTTCTTCAGGAATGTAAATATCTCCGTGAGGCATGTTGAACCAATATCCACAATCTCCAAGATAACCACCAATCGATAGTTATCGAAGATGGTGATAGTCAAGTTGTCGAACTAACGGAGGGAAAAATCAAGCCGCTTTATCACGTGACACAAATGCTGTGTGACTAGGCCGTGGCGGCTCAGCCCTTGTTATCTATGCCGCCTTCGAAGATCTCCATCAGCAGCAAGCGGCGTCAGCTTCATCTACTAAACACAAACATCATATTAACCTTCCTTGCTCTCATCGATTTGTCTGTTGGACTCCCTTCTTGATCTGACTGGTCGTTGATAGAGGTAGTTCTCGCGCAGACAGACACCGTATTCCTGTTCGTATATACAGACACAAGGAATCATCACACTTTGGAACCAGTTTTTCCTCCTTCTTTCAAAGTTCGACTGGCTCCAAATCACCCGCCTCGTCGTCCATCTCTTACGTCAAGGGCTCACAGTCGTGGCATTGAGATCCTTCTTCCGTACATTCGCCCTCTTCTTAGCAACATCCCTTGGCTGACCACAACTTGCCATACAATTGCGTCTATCTGTCCTCCTCGTACTACTTTCTCGATTGGTCGCTTCCGTCAAAATATACCCTTCCTCAATTTAGACTATTATCTTAATGTCTCACAAGGAAGAAGCAGATCTGGATTCAATCATTGATCGACTCCTCGAAGGTAAGGACTTTATCATGTTCCTTCAGGCAGAGTGACCCTCGAGTGGATGAGCGATTGTGCTAGATTCTTGATGAAATGAGCAGGGCGTTTCGAAACACTTGCCAACGCCGGCTCACTTGTTTTCAAGAATATCCTAACCCAATTTATGATTTAAACAACCTTTCCCGTGCGGCTTTGCTGTGCCAAAGTTCGAGGAGCCAAACCAGGCAAAGTTGTTCAACTTCAGGAATTCGAAATCAAGTATCTCTGCACAAAATCAAGGGAGATTGTTCTTGCGTTCGTAGAGTCTTCTTGAATAGCTCGCCTCATCTCATGATTGCGCGCATATCTCTCGACTGATCTTCATCTCGAATCTTCTTGCCTCTGCTCACATGTAGTCAACCGATGTTGATAGAATTGTAAAGAACCATTTTGTCTCTAATTTTTCCTTGACTTTCTTCTTTCTTGCAAAGGTTTTGACTTCAACTATGCGCGCTTGAATTATTCCCCTCATAATGTTCATACACCTTGATTCAGAGAGGCACCTATCAAAGTGTGTGGAGATGTCCATGGACAGTACTATGATCTCCTTCGACTGTTCGAATATGGAGGTTTTGTGCGTTCATCCTCTTACTGTCTCTTTCAAGCCTATAATCGAAAGTGCATTCTTGCATCTCGATTCTTCTTGCCAGTCGGATCTCTGGCAGCTAACCTCTGCCCTTGCCTTCCACATGGTCATTGGCCTGCATGTGCGTATGCAGCCTCCGGAGTCCAACTATCTCTTCCTGGGCGACTATGTCGACCGAGGGAAGCAGTCGCTCGAGACGATCTGCCTGCTGCTGGCATACAAGATCAAGTACCCTGAGAACTTCTTCATCCTGCGGGGCAACCACGAGTGTGCGAGCATCAACCGGATCTATGGCTTCTACGACGAGTGTACGTGTTCTGTCCCCTCGATTTTTTTCGGACCTGAACCTCTGTAGATACTACGGAAGATGGGCGAAACGCGACACAGCGTGTCTGACTACTAATTCTGATTTTTATGACATTCAACTTACCATTCGCTGGCTTGTTCATCTCATGTACTCAATTTATTCGTTCGAAATGAACAGGTAAACGAAGATACAACATTAAACTTTGGAAGACATTCACAGATTGCTTCAACTGTGTATGTACCTTTGAATTTCGCTCCACTCCGACATCCTTCAGTCATGTTGCCCTGACTCCTGACACGTGATTGTTCTTCTTTACCATCTATGAACTCCCGCTGAATCGGTCAGCTTCCAGTGGCAGCGCTAATTGATGAAAAGATATTTTGCATGCATGGAGGACTTTCGCCTAGCTTGCAAAATATGGAACAGATAAGGCGGATGATGAGACCGACAGATGTACCAGACACTGGTTTGTATAACTTTTGTGTTCTTGTACATTCTTTTCCTTCTCCCTCCCTTCACGACGGAACTTTCTAAGTCTTCTCTGTATGTTTTGTGTGCTACCAGGACTATTGTGTGACCTACTGTGGTCAGATCCAGACAAGGAGATCACTGGATGGGGAGAGAATGATCGAGGAGTGTCATTTACTTACGGCCCTGATGTTGTGGCGCGGTTTCTGCAGAGACATGATTTGGTAAGCTCATCATATGCCTTCACCCTGTCGAGTAACATAGACAAGTAATCTCAAATCGATTCATGTTGTTCTTACGTTTGATCGACGGTGATGATGGTTTCCCATAGGACCTGATATGTAGGGCTCATCAAGTAGTCGAGGTCAGCTAGCGTTGCCTTTGCACATCTTCAGTCTAACTGTGATATACTGATCATAGCTGTCTCGTTATGACCTTCAGGATGGGTACGAATTTTTTGCGAAGCGGCTTCTTGTGACCTTGTTTTCTGCGCCCAATTAGTCCGTTCAAGTTTTTAATCCCAGTTCTCATTGTCAACTCATACACAAAGACGAGCTAATCCACCCTTACGTTTCTCTTTTGGGGCTCCTCATGCTTCTCCACCTCGGTAGTTGTGGCGAGTTTGACAACGCAGGCGCGATGATGTCAGTGGACGAGACATTGCTCTGCTCTTTCCAAATCCTCAAACCAGCTGAGAAGAAATTCAAAGGTCTATACTCCTTCGATCGAATCCATTCGGTTTCTTTGCTGTCCTCCGAATATCAACACTTATTTTTCTTTTGTATTTGGATTCATGATCAGGTCTTGCAATAAAACCAGTGACGCCTCCACGATCAAGCAAGAATCTATCTGTCAGATGATTGATGCAGCGTGAGACTCATGCTTTGTTTGTTCATTTCTCATCACATCTCGACTGACTGTTTGAGTATCATGTTTCTTCTTCTCCCTTTTCTTCTTTTTTCTTGTGGTTTGAAGACGGAAGACCACACATCATCAGTTCTTGCCTTCTGCTAACTTAAACTTGACTATATATCTTCATCGACCCCTCAAAAAATGTTTCACACGATACCTCTTCATCTGCCCGTCTTGTATGACATCTTGTCTTTATCGGATCGTTCTACTTAGTTTTACTCTGATGATTGATTGACCGCCCGAATCACGTTTCTTCTCGTATCACAACTTTCTTCTCATTATTCCTCTTCGTTTCCTTCTGAAATGAACGTCTGACGATCATGACTATCTCTCCTAGATCGCGCCCGGTCAGCTTGGACATCTCTGTCAATTGAAACATGATCAGAGCATTGAAGGGCACAGATACAGGATGACTATAGACATATACGTATACATATGGATCCGAGAATGAATCCTTTTCCTTGACGACGAAAGGTATTCCTCGCGTCAAACAGAAAAGGGATTTTCCCGTCCTTCTCAGGCCTCTACGTCTATTCGGAGTGTTGAGAGAATGGAAAGGCTGGATCATGAAACAGAGATAGAAGATGAAAAGGATGTGTAAAATTAAGTCGAGACCTGAGGGGATGTGGAAGTAAGAGGGTTCACAACGACTGAATCAGGGCCGAGTCGTAGTTTTCGATATGCCCAATATCTACCGGCGTTGCGAAAATCGTCGAAGAAAGTATGAGATACTAGACGAAGAGGTCACATTCATGTAGATACAAATGAGAGAGACTAACCGACTCCGCACAGGATCTTCAACACTCAGTCTATCTAGTAATCGACCAGCCTCTTCAATTTCTTTTCTTTCTACTGCCACATCGACCAGCCATTCGGTCGCAAGCGGGCAAGGATATCCTTTGAGGGCACATGCTTCGATAACAGATTGGGCTAAACTAGCTTGAGAAGCAAATGGAAGTCCAACTTTGGAGTATACGCTATATTCGAGAGATCCGGAAGAGATCAAAGATTAATCCTTTGTCTTGTTAAGCTTAAGTTGAACCCTGTGAATAGAAGAGGGAAACGGCAGGAACTGACCCTCGGAGATATGCCCAAGAGGAAGTGTTATTAGGAACCTTGCGGATCTGATCTGTCGTATACCTAAACACCCACATCATCATCCGAAGAAGAGGAATGGTGCAAATTATGATGAGTATCAAATGTAGTTCTTCAGTCTATATTCAAAAGAGATAAGAAAGAAAAGAAAGCAGATGAACGGACTCTAACTCTTGCGCTAAGCTGCTTTTTCCACTCGCGCCTTCTCTTCCAAAGATTAAGAACCATCTATGGGTCCACGCGCTGTTGTTCCTTACGTCACCAACAGTTCTCTTTTCCTCCTCGATCCATTCGTCATCTTCCTCTTCGTCCGAACCGTGACTCTCCGTTATGAGCTCGCCCTCCTCACTTTCTTTTCCTGACTGGACGACCAATAAGCTCTCACACCATGCGAGTTCATCTTTCCAGTCTTCATCCGTAAGAATCGGTCCAAAATGTGTAAGAACATATTGCCTATAAGCCCATGTGTGGTAATTCTTCGCGTCAGGTTTCAAAGATGTAGCGATGAAATCGAGCTCTCGATGGACCGTCGAAGGGGAGATCGGAGATGGTAGATGGGTGAGAAGAAGTAGTCGATGATGCCTGTAAGTTGAAACCATGTTGAGATATCTTTGGATAAGGGATTGCGTAGAACGATTTGTAGCGATAGGATTTGAGGAAAACTTACCAGACTTGGTAAGATTTCATATTATCCTCGGCAAGTTCGGTCATGAGCCGTAGCTCGTCCTCTAGCGAGCGCTGAAGTTTCATCAATGTTGTAAATCGGTACTGCCTAAAGGTGTCGAAATAGTAAAGAGCGTGTTCAAATTGGAGAATAGAAGGGAGAGTGTCAAGCTAATTCCTCATGCCAACAGACGCATAGGATAACAGGATTCATGGAGACATGAAAGGGAGAAAAACATACCAGACAGTATAGTGGGCAGGATTCATCCTGATAACTCTTAACGTCACCTCCAAAGCTCTGTCCGAATATTCTTCTTTAGCGGATAGTGCTCTAAAATAACCCATCGCATCTTGATCTGTATACATTTGGGAGTTACGTTTTGCGATACTCATACATCAGTCTGACGAAGGGATTTACTCGTCGGACAAAGGCGAAGCAACATACATTCAAGAGAATACATGATCGGAACCAGGGAATTTTCCGGCTCAATCTGAGGGATCGGGCTTAAGTCTGCCCACACAGGATCTTGAGAGAATAAATCAGATGCCATCGGTGCGTTTTATATGACTGTGTGTTAGGATATCGTCAGCAACTAAAAGTGAGTGCAAGATCAAGAGTAGCTAGGTGTCTCAAGAAGGTTGTCTTCTGGATACGGTCATCTGGTTACAGAGGCAACCTTGAGTTATTACCGTGACTAACCCGGACTGACGTAACCACCTTCTAACCCGCATAGAACACTCACTCAACATCTCCGACTTTCCATCATAGAAGGATGGCTTAATCTAGTTTGATGGCACTCATTCACATACAGTGGCATCCTCAACTTAGTTCAACATAATAGTGTAGAGGCAATAAGAGACAACAACTCTCCCTCTGGTCGGTTGCTTTCTTTCTCTGCCTTTATTTCCGGCGCGCTCGTGTCCGGACCTTCAGCCACTATGTTGGATCTTCCTCCCTTCCGTTTATATCTTCTTCTTCTGTTGTCTTCTGTACTGGACAAAGCGCACGCTACGATCTCTCCTAGATGGGGTCACTCAGTCGCTCTTCTCTCTTCCTCATCAACGCTCATAATAGCCTCAGGTAGGACGACGTCCAATGATGGTCAAACTTATACATCGTCCCCATTGGTGTCCACCTACTTGTCCATCCCGCTCTCGTCCTCCTTCGACCTGATATCCTCGGCGGAGTTATCAACTTCTACTACGCCTGCTTTAGCTGAAAACCAAGCAGCAGCAGAAGCTTGGGGGAGTGTCGAAACTCTCGATAACGGGAATGTTCTATCGTTTGGAGGACAGCTATCGAGCGACGCCAGTGTCACGTCAGGTCAAGATTCTGCCTGGGTCATGACCGCCTCGGACGAAGAGGCGTTTGTTCAGCAGGCAAGCGGGTGGGGAGGAGAGCCCGCTCGAAGAATGGGAGGCGCGTCATGTAGTGAGTAAAACCTTCGGTCTCTCTGCTCAGACAGCTCTCAAGATTTGTACTGATACATAACCAATGCAACTAGCGCTTGCAACCGACACATATATTACTGCAGGTGTTCAGCCAGACGGATCCAACAATCCAACCTTGACCACCTACGTGTTCTCCTCCGAATCATCAAACTTCACAATCCTTACTGAAGCGACCATCCCAACTGCGCTCATATCACCCTCGCTGCACTGTCTCTCTAATGGAACGCTCCTCCTCCTAGGTGGTTATTCTCCCACGCTTTCTTCGCTACCTTCGTTGTCTACGGCATACACTTTAGATACTACAACTGCCAACTCAGCCTGGAACACGATCGCACTAACTGGAGCTCAGAATGTTGTCCCAGCAGGCAGGAGAGGCCACCTGGGCGTCACGTTTGGCAGCAGAAACGCTGTCTTCGTTCATGGAGGTGGGATCGGATCAAATGGGTTGGAACAAGTAATAGATGATGCCTGGGTATTGGACGTCAACCAAGGGGCATGGACTGAAGTTCAACCAACGGGCACAGCGCCAGGGAAACGAATGGATCACGAAGGAGTGCCCATCGGAGATTCTCAAATCTTGTTCTTCGGAGGTCAGTCAGCTGAATTGTTTTTGCGCGTGTCCTTGAACATGTGCAACTTCCTCAGGTATCCAATTGTCATCTTAGACATACTGATATCTCATTTATAAAAATTAAACAACCCTTGATATCCAGGCTACTTGACGACATCTGCAGCAGATGCAAGACTTTACGTTTACGATCTTGTCACAAACAGCTACCTTTCAACCTTCAGCCCCCCCTCCACTTGGGCTTCAACCTCGGCCACTTCTTCGTCTACGAATATACCCGGTAAGACCTCCTCGGGCAGTCCTTCATCTTCGCTTGTTTCGGCTGCAGTGATTCCATCCAACGCCATCGCCACTGCTACTCTCACTTTGACATACGCCTCACCCACCACTTTGGTTGTTGATACTCTCGTTACTGTGGCCTCAACATTTGCCTCAGCAGGGACAACTTACACAGAATATAAAACCTCATCATCCATAGCAACAGCTACATCTGTCCATACAGGGACTCGAACTCTTTACGCTCTCTCGATGACTAACGGCCAATCATCTACTTTAACAATCGACGAAGCCACTTCCACTTTACAGACCACAGCTACTACAACCGATTCAATAGATCCTGCTACCTACACTGGCGCAGTAGCAGGTATTGGAACTATGTCTTATTTTTCTATAAAAGGTCAAACAACCTTCACCGGTTCTACTTCATCGACGACAAACACCGCTTCAAACGAAACAAACAACTCAGGCTCTCTTAGTTCTAAAGCAAAGACGGCCATCGGAGTGGGTATTGCGATGGCACTATTGTCAATTGCCGCTGGATCAGGAACATATCTCTTTTTAATTCGTCGACGAAAACGATCGGATTTCACTGATGGTGACGATGATGATAAAATTCCTGGGAAGGGACCAAACAAGCGATACGGAAGGTATCATAATCTCGAGGGCGATGAGAAGCCGGTATGGCTCGGAGGAGCGCTCATATCTGGCGCCTTTTTGGGAAGAAAAGGACCTCAACTCGACAGCGCGGTTCGAGAGAAAGGATTCGGGTTCTGGTCGTCCCATCAAAATGGACATGGTAAGAAAAGAAATGTCGGATCGTTGATCATCGGCTCAGAGAAAGGAAGAGCCTTGCCAGTGATATGGAATCGGCATCCAAACGACCGAAGAGAGAGTATGCTTGACGACGAAGATTCGAGTCGATTCGGATCATGGCCACCAAATTTTCAACGGATAGTAGAAGCAGGAGACGAGGCGTCGACCGTCAGTAGTCGAGCCGTTCAAGGGCCAGACGAAAATGATCCATTCAAGGATGAACAGATCAATGCAGAACAGGACGAGGCGCACGGCATCTTTGGATCGATTAACCGAAATGCTCTCGATCGAAATTTGGAACTCAACACAACAGGTCTGAATAAACGGGAAGGAGGACAAGAATTGGAAGAAGAAGGATCTCCGTTAAGAAACAACAACGAGGAAGATGACATAATTTCTTCTGATGAAGGAGAAGGAAAAGAATTTATCCTCTCGTCTTCCTCTCATGAATCAAGGAGAATACACCCAAGCATGCTTACTAGGGGTTGCTATATGGACGAAGCTTCCTCGTTCATTGATCCGAATCCTCTTTCCCCTTCGTCATCATCGTATGTTTACGGAAATTATCAATCCTACACATACGAAGATCCGTTTAATCCCTCTGCTCCCGTTGTCCCTATCTCTTCTGGTGCAACGATAGAGAGAAGAATCCCACGATCTCAGGGAATGACCTTTGCTTATGGAGAGAGGGCTTTGTGTGAGGCCATCGACACCGCTGAGTATTTATCGGTCACTGATAGACCTTCTTCCGATGTGACAACTTCTCAATCGATTCATCCATATACCAACTACATACATCACAACCATACCGGGGCGTATGATCAAGTGGTGAGACCTTCCCGATCGACTTCCTCAACAGGTTGGCGAAAAGTTCTCGGCCTACGTCTCAAACCATCCTCGTCAACCGAAGAAAGTCTCCAGAGTCCCTACTTATTATCTGCTGGTATAAATGCTGGAGGACTTGGCAGGTTTCAGGAAATTATCAGAGATCCGGCAACTCCACCTGTGCTGCCTGATTTCGATGATGACCAGCACAAAGGGAAACCGTTTGCTGAGTTAGGTGTAGGGAGAGTGGCTAGACGACAGCAGGAGTCAAGCGTGAAGAGTATGGAGAGCGGTCGTAAGTCTGTCTCCGCTGTTCACTTCTTTTCTGGTTCAATGAAATGTCTGACTATGAGTTGGAATGTGTCCCATACTTCGATTATCTACAGGAACGGCCACTTCAGAACAAATCGAGCAATACACACATATGAACATCGTCCAGCGCAACCGAGCTGTATCTGTTTCAACAACGACGACCTCCGATAACACACCAATCTCTTCTCCTCAAGCTGAACCAACTGAGTTCTCACTGATACTGCCAAACCGATCACTGTCTTCAGCTTCTACACCAAGACATGAGACTCCTGTATATTCTGATTCCCCTCTTCACGATGTTGCTCCCATGAGTAGAACACAGAGACCAAATATCACATCAACAACTTTGTCTGGCGCGCGTCCTACAGGAGGTCGACCTAAACCTACAAGTCGGCCATTCACGTCTTTACCCCTTCGACCTCCACCGTCAGTATCTAAAGGACCTCGACACTTACTAGACGCTTCTGTTCTGGCTACTGCCTCTGCTCCTCCTTCTTCTCACCCTCTCGTTCCTCGGTCGAAAAGGTCCGTTCGTGAGACAGTAGCAGCGTTCGAAACACGAGCAAACGGACCGACAAGAGGAATGTCGAGGCATAAGGTCAGCTATGTGTCTGTGCCCAGACCCAAGTTGACGATTGCTAATCCAGATGGAAGTTTCAAGAGGTAGTAGACTGGCGAGCTCATTTGGTGTCTGACACCTCCTTCTTCCCTCATTAAAAAAAAACAGAATCACTAAATTCAATTTTAGCCATCTTCTTAGACTTTCTTATTTCTTTCCCTTAAATCATATCCTATCGTATCTTATATTATCACGAAAAGAAAAGGACACTCCCTTGTTTGACCCTGACGATTCTATTTCTATTTTTCTGTTTCTCAATACTCTGGGCATGTCATCATGTGTCCGAATTTCAATCTTTCGATTTCCAAACCTTTCTATATTTCTGTTTCTGGGTTCTTCTTTTGGCTCTGTCCGGCCACTTTGCATCTCTTGTCCTAGCTTCATTGTACATTCATTAGGTTCTTTTAAAAGCTAATCCACACGACCTCACATCTTAAATCTTGATGTCACTTTTTCCCCCTCCGAGTTTGGAATTGCGAATTGAGGAAATTCGTGGAGGCAGAGCATCATATCAATTAATAAGTGAACAGTAAACGAGAGAGGAATCACAGGAGAAGGAAATAGTGAGATGCATGAGACCCGGGAGAGATAACGATAAATTCTACAGGGATGCGGGGAATGGAGGAAAAACAGAGAGATAGTGTGAATGAAAGAAGAAGAGACAAGTCATTGGGCAAGAGAGAGAAAACAAAAGACATAAGAGGTAGAAAAAAAATCGTTATGAGGAAGAGAGAGAACAGATTGCATGATGAGAGAAAGGGAGAGAGCTCAGAAAGATGACTCTTGATGAAGAGAACAAACACAAGAATCTAGATCGAACTCGAGTAGATAGGAAACACCATTCACGACAGGAGGATGGAAAGATATTACAGTCAGGCAGTTCCTTCCTTCCGACGGCTCGAGGTCTGTACTGAGCGAAGGAGATCTTGAACTGATCGATAGGCTTTTCGCTGAGTCGTTGAAGTAGAAGAGGTCGAGGGAAGAGATCTATCGGCAAATGTCAAGAGCGAATACAGTGAAGCAATTTGATCGCCCTGGTGTTTCAAAAGTAGAATCGAAGGGAGAAAAAAACGGATACGTGTAAGTAATCGTTGCTCAGAAGAAGGTAAGAGGCCACATAGAAAAGGTCAACCTTTTGCTCCAAGTTATCAATAACTTCTTTCAAATGCTCAGCCAGGATGTTTCTCTTGGCAACGTTGGAGGCCGGATCCATCTGTTTATATTGATCGGCGAGTTCAGAGTAGATCCTGTAATTGAAATAGAGGAGAAACAATGTGAATTAGATAGGCGTAGAGCATACACACTCATGAAGGAGAGAGTAAAAAAATGAGATAAAAGGTTAAACGTACACCTTGTAGTGTTCATACTCCACCTCCAGCTCTCTCAATACACGACAGAGCACCGTCTGGGGAGGCAGCCTTACCTCTTGATCATCAGCCCTCTTTTGCTGTGACGAAGAGATTTGGGTTGGTTCCCTTGATCGACTCTTAGGTGACAAAGACTTCTTCTCGACAGGAACTTCTTCTGCATCTTCATCTATGACGAGCTCTTCTTGTTCAAACGAGCTTGCCCATGCGGTCTCCAGAACGACTGGTTCCAGGATTTTCTTTTGCGCCTTCTCTTTCCCTTCAGCCATCACTCGACGTCTCGACTGTCTTCGAGGGGATGAAGCGATCGAGGACGAATCTAGATCTGGAGAAAGAGGAAGAGGAATTGCCGCAGGGTATACAGCATCGAGCTGTTGATTGGCAAATCTGGGACTGGAAGAGAGTAGCGGAGGTGATCGGGTAGGGGAAGAGACAGCTGCTACTCGAAGACCCTCGGACAGACGGGAGCCTGGTCTTTCAGAGAGATTGGTGGAGGAGAGAGGAGTAGGCGAAGCTCGCTTGTTGGTTTGATGGGATGTGATGGTAGTTCGAAGCCGGGCAAGTTCGTCAGCCTAAAAGAGGAAAAGAAGACATCCGATGAGTTCTGCTCTGGTAACGAGAATGACAGAAGGAAAAAGCACTCACCCCAACCTTGTTCCTACCAGTTCGAGGAGAGACGGGCCTTATGGTCCTGTCCTGATCCTGATCGATCGCAACTTCTCTCTGCTGTTGCTGTTGCTGTTGCTGAAACTGTTGTTGAAGTTGATCTTGGTACCGTTGTCGCTCCTGAGCCTGCGTTTGTTCCCTTTCCTTCTCCCAAGCCTTTCGATCACCAACGGTGTCTTCTACTACTCTTCTGAGGGAACCGACCTCCGTGGCGAGCGTTCGGACCTCGTCTCTGAGTGAGTCAATCTCATCTCCTCTTCTCTGCAATTCGGCTTGGTCGAGCGCACGTTGCTCCCGGAGTTGCTCGATCAACGCCGTCTGTTCCTGCAATGACTTTGTCAGTCTAGAAACTTCTGATCGAAGTTCGGCGACCAAGCTCTCGAGAGCTTTCTTTTCCTGGATAACTTCCCAGTATCTGGTCTCCCAAGCGCCGGTGGTCGCTTCGACCTCTCGACGACCTCGTTCGAGTCCGGTCTGTTCTCTAGTGGAGAGTTCCCGTCGGAGATGTTCTCGCTCTAGAGCCCATTCTTGTTTGGCAGCGGTCTCTCTCTCACGAGTAGTCTGGAGTTCGAGTTCGAGTTCAGATACTCGCTGAAGGGTCTCTTTATTCTCCGATGTCAGGCTCGAGAGCTTTTGAGAAAGAGTTGCAAGGGACTCCATAGGATAAGCTGATGATGCAAAAATGAGAAAGAAAAAGGCAGGCCGATGTTAGCGAAAGAGGAGACAGACAGAAAGAAAATTGACAGAAGATGCCTCGAAAGAATTGAGAAGGAAGGTAGATGGATCAAAAAGTCCGAAGACTCACCATGTGCATTCTCACGATGATCACCTTCCTTGACCGTCTTCTTTCCTCGCCTTGCTGGGGACTCGACTAGTCCATCCGTCAGTCCAGTGACATCCGGTAAGAACAACACGCTTTTTCCATCCCCAAACCCAGTGGCAAAGCTTGATTGACCTCGGTTGACAGACTTTTTCTTTGTTAATCCGGGCTTGTTGACGTTCCGTTTGGCAACAGATTGTCCATTAGAATTTCTACGCTTCAGAGAAGAGATTGAATTAAGTTCTCGCGACTCGTTGAATGAGAGTTCCGACATGGGTTTTCTGTCGATTGGGCCGAGTTGACGAGAAGGAAAGTTGGACTCAATCCCTCGAGCCAGCATCTCAAATTTGCTTTCCTGCGAAGGAGGCTGAATTTTTGTTGGAAACAAAGATCCAGTCCGAGCGGCAGAGGCAGTATTGTTAGAGTATCGGTTGTTGTTCGATCGGGAAGAAGGTCTTCGGGGAGAGAAATCTTGAGCGATCGCGTCGACAAGTTTTGGCCGACCAGTTAGATTCATGTTGGAGTTAGTCATAGAGAGCGGGAGCCCGCTGGTTCCGATCAATGGACTCTCACCAGCTGAATCACCCAGCCCGAAAGAAAGTCCTTTGTCGTCTTTAATGATTGGAGCAAGCTCTCGATCGCTATCGAACCCGGATTGCTGATTGTGAAGGTGACGACTTCCACCTCTTCCATTTTGTTGTCCGCCAGTGAGACCGGTTCTGAGGGTGATAGCACTGGCATGATGGCCGGCTGTGGACACCGGACTAGGAAACCCGGTGATTGTTGAGAAGGATCCAGGTTGAGCGAAAGAGGCGAGTCCGTGACCGTGGTGTAAGTAGCCGACGGCCGACAAGTTTTCGTTTCCGTTTCCTGCTCGGCCGACTTCGATAGAGCTTCCATCCTCATCCTCGTCCTTGTACGCGTCTTCGTCCTCGTCGCGCTCGGTAGCGAATGACGTGCCTGTCCTAGTGCTTGTCGCGATGGAGGAAGAAGCACGGGAGGAAGACATCAATGAGATCCCACCTAGCTGTTCTTCTAACCTGATCCTGTCCAAGTCATCGTGTGAATGAGGTATCAAGAAGGATGAAGTTGAAGAAGACGCGCGTAGGTGAGCGGTGGCTGCCGGGGGCGGGAAAGAGTTTGAAGGAGGAGGGGATTGTCGGAGGGAGAACGGACCGGCTGTTAAACTGTTACGAGGAGGAGGAGGAATCGGGTGGTTGAGTAATGAGTAGGATCGATTGCTGCCAGAGACAGAAAATGGGTGTTCGCCTTGGTTGCTCTTCCGACGCATTGACCTAGGTGAAGGTGAAGGTGAAGGCTGATGAGTGGTTGAGGAAGACGAAGACGATGAGAATGAACGGTCGGATATCATCACGAAAGGGAGAGAGGAAGAAGGAGAGGGAGAGGGAGAAGGAGAAGGAGAAAGAGGAGGAAGAGAGGAGGTGTCGCGAGGGTATCACGCGTAGGATAGTATATATGAGACGGAAGGGTGGGTTTGAATGTATGGAAGTGAGTGGGTGGGTGTGTGGGAATGGTATGAAGGTGAGGATGGAAAGTATGGATGTATGAGTGAGCGAACGAGCGTGAAGACGCGAAGGAAAAGGCG